>VCCN01003440.1:2451714-2466270 GCA_006491835.1 Architeuthis dux | reverse complement strand
CTATATGTAGCTAACCCATGTTGTCTGTGTTGAATCTTATGTTGTTGGCTGATCCAAATCTGGTGGTGGTCAGTGGATTCTGGGTATTTCTAGGTCAATAAGAGATCAGAATGTCCATTTGATCAAGTATGTTCCGCAGATTGGTATGCCAGATGGGAAGGGTGAGGAGAGTGGTTGGGGGTGTAATGATAGTGGGCAAGGAGGTAATGTGTTTAAAAATAGGAGATTGTATGTGGGTAGACATAAATCAATGCATGTGTGTATTTTAAAAAGTTACAATATCTTTCTAGCTTTCAAAGTGTTTTTGGGACAATTGAACTCCTTGTTGTTTGTGTTGTTAGCACAACATTTCAGCCAATCCATTCTACAGCCTTCTGGATTTCCATACCCTGTCCCTGTTGAGTTGTGGAAGATGTGGCTTCCGCTACTCAACGTGGACAAAAAGGTATGGAAATCCAGGCCTCACAAGGAAAGGAAAGGAAAACACCCGAATCCTACGTCATGGGCGTTGCTGTCATTGGAGAGAAAACATTTCTGTTTATCACCATCACATTTGGATAGTACACCTAAAGAAGGCTGTAGAATGGATCGGCCAAACGCCATGTTAACAACACAAACAACAAGAAGGAGTTCAATTGTCCGAAGAACTTTTTGAATGTTAATGACCCTTCTCAAAACTATAGAACAACACAAACAACAAGAAGGAGTTCAATTGTCTGAAAAACTCTTTGAATGTTAATGATCCTTCTCAAAACTATAAATATCTATCTATTTATCTATCACATGTACTTACTATGATTAGGTAAATCACAGAAATTTTTATCAAAATCAGTCGGTCCTAAATGCTTTATGTAAAATGTGTTAAAAATTTCATATTAATTTTTTAATACACCAACATTTGTTTGGACAATTTAAACTCTTCTTCCCATCTTCAATGTAGTCACAACATTTCAGCCGATTCATTCTCCGGTTTAAATTCTCCAAACAAAAGTTGGTATGTTAATGATTCTTCTCAAAGTTATAGACAATAATTTTTAATATTCTTTTATAATCTAAAGTTGTTTATAACATTTAATTTATAATAATGAATATAAATTGTTCCAGTTTTTATATCTTTTGCTTAATGTTATCAGTCGGTTATTGTTATCTAAAAGACATTGTCCCAAAGTAATCACAATAAGCGGTTTACTCTGTATATATTTATATATGTATGTGGCTATATATTAATCTTTATATATATAAATTTGGATGTCTCTTTGTATATTTGTGTGCACACATGAACCAAATAGAAGCAAAGAGATACTTAAATTTACTCATGACTGTACTCAGATTTGAATGTAGAACCTGCCTGTTAGCAGTTGGATGTTCTAACGATTACCCCGCCAACACATTCTTGAAAAGTGCAGTCAGATTTCTAGCCAAGTTCTTGATGCTGTCTTAACAGTAATTTTTTTTTCGACAATATTATTATTTTTTTTTTTACTGCACTTTGTACTTTTATTCATACAATTTTGAAAAAACATACCTGCTGTGAAAACTAAATAAAATTTGATAAAGGGGAATAAGTTCTGAGTCATGCTTGACGTCACAAGACTTCAGGTTTGCGAATAACATTAGCCAAAATCACAGCGGTAGTTTTGAATTTTTGCATTTAAAAACAAATATAAATTTTACAATTGTATTGTCTGATCATGAGTTTTGCTAGATATGGGTTGAGGTTGAAGCACCCAGAGAAAATACATTGAATCGACCGTAATTGCCCAAAGCAACAGAATCTCTCAGAGAATAGTGAGTTCCCTCTACTCAATAACTTCAACCAGCAACTAATCTGATACTTTCTACACCCTCCTACCCAGTCTTATTACCAATTACTACTACCTAACCATATATATATATGGTGCTACTTAAAATACTGGGAAACATAAGTCACAAAATGGCTACCTCAAAGGAAGAATAAACTGGTAGAAAGTGCAGTTCTTTATTTCCTGGTGGAGTGATTCGAGTGATGTTTTAAGTGTTTGGCAAGACACGGGAAACACTGACGAAGTTGGCGGATAAACAGATTGATCAATCTGTTAAATTTCCCCAAACTTTTGGGTAGCATAGTTGTCATGACCTCTGGACAACAGAAGTTGGCATGTGCTATTTTTAGAAGCACTTCCTGCTTGTCTAGACAGTTGACATTGGGGTCAACCTCAGCGTCTCAAATTTGCCAGGCTTTTAGATAAAGTCACCAGTCAGTGTCAACAAGCCTGGTCGCACCTATTTTGGCGTCTCCTAAATCAAGCATATATAAAGATGAGCTCTTTCTTCTGAATGATAACCACACTCTATTCTATTTTTCCTGCCTATCTTCTCAACTACTAACCAGTACTAAAGCCACTAACTAAAATTAATACTTAAGTAGAAACAGACGAACTGAAGAACTTGACTGATCACCTTGTGTTTCTACATAGAAAACAAAAGGGTAGGTTATCTTTTATATATATTGTTTGACTTTGTGACTTCCTTTGAAGCCCAAGTCATCACAGTAGTCATCATGGCTATCCTATGAAGTTGAGGATGATGATCTCTGTTACACAGAACAAAGACGCTTGTGCGTATATTCGTATTAACGTATACTTATGGTTGCACTCTAAGAAGCAGACGAGATGCTTCACAAATCCACCAACTTATTCCAATGACAAGAAACCAAAACAATTGGAGAAGATGGATCTGGAATATTGACTGGAATAAAGCCGCTAGTTTTTCTTTCTTTTGATTACATCCATTAGGAAAAAAAACGGTTTTCTTAGAGCTTTGAAAATGACTTCCACTTTCTTTGATTATCAGAATGCGTCTCCCAACTCCAAATAGATAAATAAACAAATTATTCCTATTTTGATAACATCCGTTTAAAACCATTGTCACTTAAGAGATTCGAAAATGAAGTCTGTTTGATTGTCAGACTTTACAAAAAAATACCATTGAATTAATGTTGACTATGTATTTCCTTTCATCTTCATTTTTAAGTTTATTTTAAAGAAAAATTGCATGAATCTAAAATGAAGATCATTCTCAAAACACATTTGTTGGATTTTGTTATTTGATTAACAAAGAAAAAAACTGGTCTGCTTACTCACTCAATAGAAATCATCACGTGACCAACATATTTTGGCAGTTGGAGGTGATCAATTAAAAAAAGGGGTGATGAATGATTAAGTTACTTCTCTGACCTTTTTTTAAAAAAACAAGCGGGCACAAACCATTCAGCATAAACTTACATTGTAAATGTTGAAATTTTCAGTTCTCTAGCACCATTGGTGCAGTCTGTATACATAATACATATATAGCCAGCCAGCCAGCCAGCCAGCCGGACCAACTTGAAAACTGAAGAAACTTATAAAAAAAGAGGTGATGAATGAATAAGTTATTTCTCTCACCATTTTTCAAATTTTCAAAAAACAAGCAGGCACAAACTAGGGATCAATTTAGCATAAACTTACATTGTAAATTGAATCCCCACTAAAAACCTATTTTAAAAAAACAATAAAAAACGTTTTTTCAAGACATAATAAGGAGTAAATGTTGAAATTTCCAGTTCTCTAGCACCATTGGTGCAGCCTGTACACATGATACATATATAGCCAGCCGGACCAACTTGAAAACTGAAGAAACCTATAAAAAAGGGGTGATGAATGAATAAGTTACTTCTCTCAACTTTTTTCAAATCTTTCAAAAAACAAGCGGGCACAAACCAGGGATCAATTTAGCATAAACTTACATTGTAAATTGAACCCCTACTAGAAACCTATTTGGGGGAGGGGGGGTTTTAAAAAAACAATAAAAACGTTTTTCTAGACATAATAAGGAGTATATGTTGAAATTTTCAGTTTACTAGCTTATATATATAGCCAGCCAGCCAGCTGGACCAACTTAAAAACTGAAGAAACCTATGTTGACAGTTTTGGTCGACAGTTTCTAATCTGGAAGATTTCAATCATATTTTCATGTTAAGTTGCATTCTATTGTGTCAAAGAACCTATTATCTCTGCCGTCTGTGAGTCAAATATTGATTTCTTGGAATAAATAACATTATTTTAGTTGACCTTCCTTTCCATATGAGATTATCTTAGAGATATAAAATAAAGTTTATTATAGACTTTTCATATTTCTATGGTTGAATGGAAAGCAATCAAAATGTGGGCTTGAAAATTTCAGAGAAATACATTTTTATGCTGTTCTATAATTAATTAATTAACATTATTTAATTCAAGTACAGTAAAAAGATTTTTCAAAATATAAATAAACAGTACTAGCATTACAAGGGAAATTATGAATCACTGCCACCCATATATGCTGTGTTGGGAGTGATCAATTAAAAAGCTGGAAAAATGGGTGATCAATTAAAAAGTTGGAAAAATGGGTGATCAATGAATAAGTTACTTCTCTCGGCTTTTGTTGGGCAGTGATCACTAAAAAAGGTCTGAATTTTAAAAAAAAAACAAGCGGGCACAAACCATGACCAATTTAGCATAAACTTATATTGCTATTTAGGTGGAGAATTTTCAAAAAACAAAAAAAGTATTTTCCTACTTATTGAGGGGAGTGTGTGCACATATTTTCAAGTTTCTACTATGAATGGCAAGGGCTGAGCGACGTCCAGATACATAGATAGATACATAGATAGATATAAATGTCAGAACACATGAATAACTGTTGTGTGCAGCAGTGATTAATAAATAAACACTTCTGACTCTTTAAGAATTCAGAAGAAAATTAAAATCATTGCTGTTATCTGTAAAACCTGCAACATGGTGTTAGGTGTATGTTGCAATGTGTTGCTGTGTGTATTTGACAAGACTAGAGTAGATGACCCTAGTGTGGGGCCTCGCTTAGGCAAGGGGCCCAATTGGTCCAATTGGCTTGAAGCCGGCCCTGTTTCTTCGTATAACAAACATTATGTTTTGGTTGACCTTCATTTCTATTTAAGATTATCTGATAGAAATTGTGATGAAGTCAATAAGATATATAAAAGACAACCTACCTTTTTGTTCTATGTAGAAACACAAGGTGATCAGTCAGGTTATTCAGTTCATCTGTTTCTACTTAAGTATTAGCATTAGTTGGTGGCTTTAGTACTGGTTAGTGGTTGAGACGATAGGGAGGAAAAATAGAGTAGAGTGTGGTTAGCATTTAGAAGATTTAGCTGATCTTTAAATATGGCCTGATTTAGGAGATGCCAAATAGGTGCGACCAGGCTCGTCCAAAAGTTGACTCTGACTCATGGTTTTACCTAAAAGTGCAGCAACTTTGAGACGTTGAGGTTGACCCCAACAATGATTTTAACTGTCTAGACAAGCAGGAAGTGCTTCTAAAAATACCACAAGCCAACTCCTGTTGTCCAGAGGTCATGAAAGAAATAATCTTTTGGTGTCTGAACGGTTAACAGCACAGAAAATGGAATTGGCGACCCAAGTTCAAACTCTGGCCAAGACAGTGTGTGTTTTCTTTACACTAATGCCTTTGGGAAATACATGAACCGATCTCTTCTCCACCGCCCCAGCTATGGGTAAAATAGTAGGGAAGACTGAGCTCTAGCAATTGTAGAGGAATCAGCTCAAGTGGTGGACTGGAATCTGCAGGGGAAGAGAAGAGTTGGGAGGCCAATGTGGACCTGGAGAAGATCAGTCAAGAATGACTGGCATCTGTTGGCGGTGTGTGGTTGTGGCCCTATGCTCCACAAGGAGTTCACAGAAACAAACAAAAACAAACATAGACAAACAAATCCTTTACTCGGCACAGTTAATGGCCAAAGATAACAAAGATGAATTATTCAACATTTTAACCTTTTGTTGAATTAATGTGAATCAGATTTGTTGATGACATTTGCATCTCTTTAAGAAGAGATTCATTGGAATAATTATATATTATCTTTTCACACCTTATGTTGAGGGGTTCACAGGGTTTTCTTTTAGGTTTAAATGAATGATAATGGGTGGCAGGAAGTGTTCAGTTTCAGCCAATCCCTTCTTTATATATCATCATCATCAGTAGCAGCAGCAGCATTTTAGGCAGTGTTGCCGATTTAGCATGTTTCACGCTAGATTCAGCGCGTTTCTTGTTTTGGCAGTGCAAATAAGTACTAAATTAGCACGTTTGTACTTAAACATTTTGGCTAGATTCTGGCTTTTGGGTCAGTTTTGGCCATTTTTGGCTATTTTAAACAAATCTAGCACTTCTTATCTCTTTTTGGCAGTCTAACTAGCGTGATAATATGTTTTGAGTTGGCAACACTGATTTCAGGCCCACTGCTGGACCTAAATGAGCTCACTTTTCTGGTGAGCTGCTTTTAAATTCAGAGTTGTCCTTCTCCTAGACTGATTGCCTCCCAAGAGACTAGATAGCCCAGTCTGCTCTGCTATTTAACCCATAATATATTTAGTAATGTTAAATACTCCAAATAAATAATGGTAAAAGCCTTATGGACAATCTCCAAAATAACTCTATACTGTACATTTTGGTTAATGTGCCATGTGTATGAGAATAAACACATACGCATCCACATGCACAATAATTTAACCTGTTGTGATATATATTGACACCTAGTGATATTTCACCAACACTGAGAGTATATGTATTTATCTGACTCCCCACATGGGCAGATTTGTCACAAGGTCAGTTTTTAGTGTGGGGTCCTGTACACGGATGTACGGGCAGTTCTAAAAATCTCCCTGGTCCCCACGACTAATATCACAAAGACATTAGGGCAGGCTCAACATTGTCACAGGACGATTCCTGGGCATACTGAACTTTGATCTCAGGACGTATCCTGAGCTCGCTGGACTAGAGTCACAGGACAAATACTGAGCAATGCTTTTCAGAACTTTTCCAGCACCAGGACGAATCCTGGGCTGGAGCTACCAGATAAAATACACAACATTAATTTATTCCATCTTGTTGAGGCTCAACAACGACATCATGTATTTTAAAATGATTGCTGGTGCAATTTCTATTTATGCTATGTTATAATAACACTGTATAGTGCTGTTTTGTTTAGCACTGCATGTTTTAGGAATGTATCTAGAGTGCTAATTGAGATATTACTGTGCAATGAAAGGAACATTATGTCACTTTTGGTATTCCTTAATTTCTTTTAGCTGCCCAACCCTAGGTATAACACAGGTGTGTCACACAAAGGTTGGCTCAGACAAGCTGACAAGTGAATTAATTGGGTAGTAATGACAGGTGAGACACATTCCTCACAAGCTAATCTACCTGTGTTGCCTGCTGACTAATTGCGTTGTCCCATATCTACCTTCGTCCTGCCTCGATGAGGACCGAGATTTAATTATTGTGAAGGAATAAGAGCTGATTGCCCATTTACATGGCCCAACAACATCAGGGGAGATAACTAGAGCAGGGTTGCCAAATTAGCCATTCTCCGGCTAGATCGGGCTGATTTTTTTCCAATCTAGCTGTTAAAAAACTACAATAGCCAAAAATCTGGCCATTTAACAAATAATAAGTTTAATAAAAGTAAATGTACAATTTTGATTAATCTGTTCTGGAGTCTTAATGTATAGTTATTTTATTTGATAAGCAGGCTTTAAATGAGTAGATATAACATATATTTTTGCAGATAAGATTACAGTTAAAGCATCTAAAAACACCCCTAAAAATGGGATCGTCCTATAGGCCAGATACAAAAAGCATGATTGCCTGCTGAGCAAAAACCATGGAATTCAGATTGAAATTGGGGTCTCGTCTTATCTGAACGTTGCCTAATCTGCCGAAATATACAGGGAATATTTTTAGCTATAAAGTTAGCTGGAAATGCAAAAATTCAGCTGATGTTAGCCATTTTTAAAGACAGTTTTAGCTATAAATAACACACCATACTTGGCAACACTGAACTGGAGTACCTTAAACAGTAGTGCATGCTGGGTAATTTTGTGGCCATGAAGGTTATCATTACTAGAATCACCATTAAAAGCTGCATTACTATTATTTGGTGTCACTTGAGTTATGGGGTCTCTATGCATCCCTGTTTACAAGTATGTCTGATTTTAACCATTACTCTTTTGTGTTTATTCATTTTGTGCTGCAAATAAACAGATTTAGATAATTAGATAGATATGAGCAGACGGGGATAGATAGATAGATAGATAGATAGATAGATAGATAGATAGATAGATAGATAGATAGATAGATAGATAGATAGATATGAGCAGACTGAGATAAATAGATAGATATGAGCAGACTGAGATAGAGAGATAAATGATCATATACCAATGTCTGTCCATATCTATCTATCTATTTATCTATCTCTCTCTCTATCTATTTGTACATATCTATCTCAGTCTATTCATATCTATCTATCTATCTCAGTCTATTCATATATATATATATATCTGTTCATATCTATCTCAGTCTATTTATATCTATCTATCTATCTCAGTCTATTCATATCTATCTATCTATCTCAGTCTATTCATATCTATCTATCTATCTATCTATCTATCTATCTCAGTTTGTTCATATCTATCTATCTACCTATCTATCTCAGTTTGTTCATATCTATCTACCTATCTATCTCAATCTGTTCATATCTATCTACCTATCTATCTCAGTTTGTTCATATCTATCTATATATCTATTTATCTCAGTCTATTCATATCTATCTATCTACCTATCTATCCCAGTCTGTACATATCTTAGTCACTTTATATAATATCTGTTCATCGTAACGTATTCGTCTGTCTTTTATTCAGCCATATCTACCTCAGTTCATTTCTTATTCATTCATCCAACTACCACTATTCCTGCACATGTGTGTGTGTGTGTATTAGTATGTGTTTGTATGTGTGTTTGTGTGCACACGTGTGTGTGTGTGTGTGAACGCGTGGAGGGGTGGGGGGCTGGTGCAGTGGTTCAACTATTAGCCTGACATAAATAAGTATATCTTCCACTGGATGATGTGGACTAGGGCCAAAGATAGCCTCATCGTACAAATATTTGATGAAGAAAGTATTTTTGGTTCATCTATTTGTGAAGTTGCACACAGTTCCACATTCACAGCAGAAGAGCAAAAAAACAAACAACCCCCCCCCCAAAAAAAAACAAACAAACTAGCATTCCAAAGGAAATTATGAATCACCCCCACCCATATATGCGGTGTTGGGGGTGATCAATTAAAAAGATGGAAAAACGGGTGATCAATGAATAAGGTACTTCCCTCACCTTTTGTTGGGCTGTGATCACTAAAAAGGTCTGAATTTTCAAAAACAAGCAGGCACAAACTAGTGACAAATTTAGCATAAATTTAAATTTCATATTGAAACCCCACTAAAAACCTATTTTGGAGGGGAATTTTCAAATAAAAGAACCCTCCAATTTTTTCCCTACTCAGTGAGGGGAGTGTGTGTGCAAAATGAACAAATTTCATGAACGGTTGTGATTAGCAGTGATTGACAGCCATGCATTCATAACAGGAATCATCTCAGAATAAAAGTCTAGGCTGACCCTAGGAAGCCTGCTACCCCAAGAAAGCTTAACTTCAAAATAGGTTTTATAGGGGGTTTCAATTTACAATTTAAATTTATGCTAAATTGGTTCTTTACTTGGTGTCTGGCAGTGTTCAATCTTGAAAATTCACACGTTTTAGCGATTTAACAAAAGGCGAGAGAATTGATCACCCCTTTTTCCAATTTTTTAATTGATCACCCCCAACGTGGCATGCTGCCAAAAGACTTTGGTCATGTGACGTTTTTTATTGAGTGACTAACCAGACCTGTTTATTTATGTTTTCATCATCAGCCATTGTAAGTCCACAAAGGCCTTTCCCATCTCCTTCCATGACGACCTATCTTGTGCTAACCTCTGCCAAGTCTTACCGGCAAACTTTTCTATCTCGTCCCTCCATCTTGTGTCTGGTCTTTTTCTACTTTGTTTACTGTCCCATGGGCACCAGTCGGTTAGACTTTTCCCCCATCTATTGTCATCTCTTCTTGCTAGGTGGCCAGCCCATCTCCACTTTTGCTGCTTAATTAGTTGTATAATATCTTTCACTCTAGTCCTCTCTCTGATCCATGTTGATCCTTTTCTATCTCTTAGAGTTATACCTAGCATTGCTCTTTCCATGTCTCTCTGTGCTATTCTGAGCTGATTTTCAGCTCGTTTGGTTAGTTTCCATGTTTCGCATCCATAAGTCATGGTTGGTATTATGCAGCCATTGTATACTTTACACTTTAGGCACATTGGCAAGGTTAAAAAGTTTATTACAATAATCAGCTTGTCTTCAGTCATGAGAATTTCCTTTGCCAATTAGTTTCACTACAACAGAGAATATTTAACTGTCAGATATTCATGAAAAATCTGACTTCACATCAAGGAATTTTCTTATGTTGATTGTTTTTATTCTGTTTAATTTATTCATTTTCCAATTTTTCCATCTGTATTTAGAAAGGGTAAAGATCTATATCCGTTAACCAAGTCGAAAAAAAATAGGAAAATAGACCCTAACAATCTTCCTAGAAGTTGCTAGTTATTAGAAAAAATGTTTTTTAAGGTTTTACAAGGGGGGTTCAATTTACAATGTAACTGCATGTTAAATAGGACCATTACTTTCTGTCAGTTGTATGGAAGTGAGGCTTCAAAGTATTCGGTTACTTCCTTTTGTGCACGCGAACCCCCCTCCCAGGGAGAGCCCTCCGATGGCGACCCCCCCCCAATACCTTGATGAAAACACAGAAAAATTGTCATTAAAATATGAAAGAAACCTAGTTAACAATCTTCACAAGGGAAATAACAACATGCTTCAAAGCCTCACTTCCATACAATGGACAGAAAGTAACAGCCCTGTTTGCCATACAGTTACATTGTAAATAGAACCCCCCTTATAAAACCTTAAAAAACATTTTTTCTAAAGACTAACAACTTCTAGGAAGATTGTTAGAGTCTAACGGATTAAAAGCACAAAAATGTACTGGCAAAAAAAATTGTTTCTATTTTTTTTTTGTGACTTGGTTAACGGATGTAGATCGTTACCAAAAATTGTTTCTATTTTTTTCAACTTGGTTAATGGATGTAGATCTTTACCAAAAATTGTTTCTGTTTTCTTTTAACTTGGTTAACAGATATGTAAATCTTTACCTTGGAAAGTCCTACTGTCTCAGACACCTGACAGCCCCACCCCCTCGCACTTGGCCCTGGGAACAGCCAAATAATATCAGTTGTGATGTTCACTTTGTGGGGCTGGGTTGCATTTGCTGGTTAACTTCAGTCACTTAATAGGTCAACTAACAGGGAAACTGCAAATTCCCCACCAGGGCCGGTGATGCTGCTTACATAAACTATCCCATCAATCCTTTAGAATTTCCCTGAATTGTTTGAAGTTTTGTGATGAGTTACTCTGTTGAAATTTTTCCCTCCAAGGTTAGGGTGGAATTCATCATTTTCTGTCTTGGGGGACCAGTGACATAGGGGAACTATATCTACCAACACTGTGTTCCCCCACACTCCATTTATTTTAAACAACAAATATTTATTTCTCAACATCTCCTTCCTTATCAATGCACTTAATTCAGTGGTGAATATTAATCACTTTGAACATTTGAACATTTTATTTTAGTGTGAAAAAAAAGTATACAATTTGTATATACAAGCACACATCATAACAATCATATTTACACAATATCTAGGGCCTTAAACCTTTTAGTGTGAAAAAAAAGTATACAATCTGTATATACAAGCACACATCATAACAATTATTTTTACACAATATCAAGGGCCTTAAACCTTTTGTGGTGGTGTAATAAACATCATAATTCTTCTTAAAATCATTTACATCTACTGATAGCACTACATATTCCGCTAATCTATTCCAAAGTCCCACCACTCTATTGTTAAAAAAGAATTTTCTGATATTCAATCTACTTCTATTTGTTTCTACCGTATATGTATGGCCTCTCAGTCCCTTGTACCCCCTTCTAGTAAAAAATACATAAGAATTTACTACTTCTAAACCATGCATAATCTTGAACATTTCTATTAAGTCTCCCCAGTCTCTCCTATTTTTTAATGATGTTAATCCTAACCCTTTTAGCATATCCTCATACTCTTTAATTCCGGTAATAACTTAGTTGCTCGTCTCTAAATTTTAGATACAAATTCTGCTGATAACTTATGTGTCAGGCTATGAATTTACTGATCTACCTTTGTATATATGAAAGATTGCACCATATAATTCCTAGGGATTTTATCAGTTATTCTTAATTAGATATTGAGTTCTTACTCAGAACATCTGGGAGAAAGTACTGTATTTATTGCATGAAATACTAACCAATCTGTAAACATATCTAATGGAATGTGTAATCAAAAATGTTTTGTGGAATTTACACCCAATTCAAATATAGATGAAGGCGCTTATTGTCATCACTTTGGGACGGGCTCTTTTAGATGACAACAACTAGCGGATCACATGAAGCAAAACTGGAACTGCAGCAGAGTGGTTGTGGCCCTCCAAGGTGAAAATATTGAAACTGCTTCATCTAAAATGTTTTAAAAGTAAATTAGGACTGTAATATTGTTTTAAAAATATTTTTTCAATAAGATGTCAAGAATAAACTATGAAATTGAAAAATATTTTCAATTTCAGTGTTCTAGACGTTATAAACTATTAAAATTCTAAAACTTTTAAAAGTTAAAATTTTTAAATTCCCAAAATGTTCATGAACTTAGTTCTGCCTTGTGTATTGGATTGATTTATACCTTCTGATGACTACATTTAGTAGATTGACACCTTTTTCTTCATGAGTCATAAACATGGCATTCATTTAAAAAAAATATTGTTTTTGTCAATAAGAAAATATGAATGAATGGCCAAATGGGTAACTCGAATTGTCTCCCCTTGTTTTTCAAGCTAACAAACAGTCGGTAAGGTCATCAGTCAGTCTAGTCATGATTCGGCCAATCAACATTCAGTAAATTGATTGAAC
Source organism: Architeuthis dux (assembly GCA_006491835.1). NCBI lineage: Eukaryota > Metazoa > Mollusca > Cephalopoda > Oegopsida > Architeuthidae > Architeuthis > Architeuthis dux. Next base: position 2,453,293 of record VCCN01003440.1, on the reverse strand, counting down.
TGATTTTCAGTAAAATGAATGCCTCCCCTTTTGATGTACATGTTATGGCTGTTTAGGCCATTTTCAACATCCCGATTGCCCTTCAATAAGATGTGTTTCTTTTCTGATTATGATATGTAAGTTACCTTTTTTCTGGCTGTCTGCAATGTGTTTCAGCAGATTTAATGTTTATTTGACTTGTGAAACGTTAAAGCAATCTAATTTGAGTGTGATAAATCATGAGTGGGCGGGGGGGGGGCATCTGCTGAATATCAATATGGACAGTTATTGGGCTTGGATGAGTTGCAGTGTGTGGAAGTCCTCCAAATACCCTTGTAAACCATTCATTCATCTTCTTCGTCTTCTTCTTCTTCTTCACCAGCACCACCATCACTGCGTCTTACTGGCAAACTTTTCTATCTCATCCCTCCATCTTGTGTCTGGTCTTTTCCTACTGTGTTTACTGTCCCACGGGCACCAATCGGTTAGTCTTTTGCCCCATCTATTGTCATCTCTTCTTTCTAGGTGACCAGCCCATCTCCATTTTTGTTACTTAATTATTTGCATAACATCCCTCACTCTAGTCCTCCCTCTGATCCATATTGATCTTTTTCTATTTCTTAGACTTATCCCTAGCATTGCTCTTTCCATGGCTCTCTGTGCTATTCTAAGTTGGTTCTCGGTTTGTTTTGTTAATTTCCATGTTTCACATCTGTAAATCATAGCTGGTATTATGCATCCATTATATACTTTACGCTTTAAGCATAGTGGCAAGGTGTTCTTCAAAATGTCTCTATTCATGCCGAATGCTTTCCACCCTATCGTTATTTGTCATTTTATTTCTTTCTCCTGGTCTTTCTTTAACATTATTACCTGTCCTAGATAGATGAGTGACTAGCCAGACCTGTTTTTCAATCATTTTTTGGCTTCAATTGATATATCCTTTTCCTTCTCCAATGTCACTGGTCTCCAGATAGTGTTACCCTGACAAAACAATCAATTATTTATCACACAGCACAAAAGATTTTATATTCCCCTTACTACCAAATAAGGTAATTTGATTATATATAATATTTTTATGCTGGTCTGTCTGTCTGGCTATGTATGTATGTATGTATCATGCATACAGGCTGCACCAATGGAGCTAGAGGGCTGAAAATTTAAACATTTATTCTTTATTTTGGCTAGAAAGATCAGTTTTTGTTTTTGTAAAATCCCAAATAGGTTTTTAGGGGGGGGGGGTCGTTCAATTTGCAATGTAAGTTTAACCTAAATTGGTCCTTTAGTTTGTGTCCGTTGCTTTTTTTGTTGAAATTTCAGACTTTTTTAGTGATCACTGCCCAACAAAAGGTAAGTGAAGTAATTTATTCATTGATCATCTCTTTTTCCAATTCTTTAGTTGATCACCCCCAACACAGCATGCTGCCAAAAGATATGGTCTAAATGTCACTGGTGTCCAGATAATGTTACCCCCACAAAACAATCAATTATTTATCACATTATATATAATGCAGCAGAAATCTCATATGCTTTTGCCTATTTATAATTAAATTCTTTTTAATTAGGAATTAATAGTATTGTATAATTTGGAATTAATTGT
>VCCN01003440.1:2337728-2352527 GCA_006491835.1 Architeuthis dux | reverse complement strand
CCAACAGATACAAATTGGGAACATACATTGCTGAAAAGCTGGCAGAATTCTCTTTCTAAGGATATATATATGTATATACTTTCATCAATAATTAATTCTACGATCCATAGACTTTGGACTTTGGACTGTGTACTTGAAGTTTTCCTCGTAAAATGCTGGGTACTTAATTTCCTTTCTAACGAGATATACATGTATATACCTCCATCAAAATCTAATTCTCCGATCCATAGAATTTGGACAGTGGACTTGAAGTTTTCTCGTAAAATGCTGAATACTTAGCTTAGCGTTTTGGGCTGTAACTTTTTAAGAACATGCACCGTTGGGAAGCTGATAAAATCTTCTTTCTAACGATATATATATGTATGAAAGGTCATGTACAAGAATCGGAAATATTTGGTCAGAATTCTGTCAATTCTGAAGCTGTATAAGGATATATACACATACAAACCAAATATGGAAATCAGTATGTATGTGTTGTTGTATGATGTTTGGTTGTCTGTAGTGTCTCCTAGCTGAGATCATACAATTCATAATGGACTGGCGCAAATGAGATAGATTGTACAACGAATAATAGAATTAAAGGGTGAAAGAATTACACCGACAAACGTGTCTGTCAACGTTGCGTTGACAGACGACTTCTTTGATGTCACAGTGAAGAAGAAAGCATCAAATAGACTGTCTGTCTCTTTCTCCTTTTGGCTTCTTTGGTGTTGCCTACAGTTAGAAAACAGTTGGAAGTGGGTAGCAAATTGCTAGATACTTGGCGACATTTCTGGCCCAAAACTCTCAGCACAGAACTTATCTCAAATGTGCAGTTTGGCTTTTGATCAAATAGATCAACGTCAGATGCCATCTTTGTTTTGAGAAAAACTATAGAAATCTATTCAGGGGGATTCTATTGCTGTTTCATAGACTTAAGAGCCGCATAGAGCTGGATAGATCGTGATGTTATTCAAGGTCGTTGAAATACGGTTACAATCCCCCATAACAGTCAAAATTCTCAAAGCACTTTACACTGGTATCACAACAACCATTAAACACACAAAAACATTTTTTTCAAACATTTACTGGATGTTGTCATGTAACAATGCATCCGTGTGGTGCACCCGTGTGATGCACCCGTGTGGTGCACCGTCAAAATACCGTTGTGGAAACTCCGGTACCTAACGAGACTGCAGTCGTTGGTTCTTGTTTGAGTCCGCCAGGTTTTCGGGTCACAGTTGAAAATGGGTCATATCGAAAGATAACGAGTCAATGCGAAAAATAGGTGATAGAATTCCCCTTCTAACGATATATATATGTATATACCAAAATGAAAAATACATTCTACAATCCATAGACATTGGACTGTGGACTCGAGGTTTTCTCGTGGGAACATGCATCGTTGGGAAGCTGAAATTCTCTTTCTGAATACTTAGCTTCACGTTTTAAGTTGTAATGTTTTAAGCCCAATAGCTACAGTATCTGTGGATATAGTTAATGAAGGAGATATATACATATATAGATAGCGTTGGAAAGAGAATCCAGCTGTATGCGACTCTTAAGTCTATGAAACAGCAATAGAATCCCCCTGAATAGATTTCTATAGTTTTTCTCAAAACAAAGATGGCATCTGACGTTGATCTATTTGATCGAAAGCCAAACTGCACATTTGAGATAAGTTCTGTGCTGAGAGTTTTGGGCCAGAAATGTCGCCAAGTATCTAGCAATTTGCTACCCACTTCCAACTGTTTTCTAACTGTAGGCAACACCAAAGAAGCCAAAAGGAGAAAGAGACAGACAGACAGTCTATTTGATGCTTTCTTCTTCACTGTGACATCAAAGAAGTCGTCTGTCAATGCAACGTTGACAGACACGTTTGTCGGTGTAATTCTTTCACCCTCTAATTCTATTATTCGTTGTACAATCTATCTCATTTGCGCCAGTCCATTATGAATTGTAGGATCTCAGCTAGCAGACACTACAGACAACCAAACATCATACAACAATACATACATACTGATTTCCATATTTGGTTTTTATGTGTATATATCCTTATACAGCTTCAGAATTGACAGAATTCTGACCAAAGATTTCTGATTCTTGTACATAACTTTTCAATGTTCAATCTTGTTTCAATATCTTTTTGATCTTTGTATTTTTTAATCTTTGTTTCAAATTCTGTGAATTTTGAAGCTGTATAAGGATGTTAAAATAAACCTTTGGAAATGTATCGGATTTTGTACACAATATATATAGAGAGAGCTGTACAAGTCTCTGGTACGTCCCAATCTGGAGTTTGCTACCTGCATAAGGTCTCCTTACCTGAAATACAACTCAGATGTCACAGAGAGAGTTCAGAGGAGAGCCACCAAGATCATTCCGCGATATATCCTACACTGAAAGATTAAAACAACTTAATCTAGAGACCTTTGAATATAAATGAAAATGTGTTGACCTACCAGAGGTCTATAGAATCCGGAACAACATACATAGAGTGGATACTGACGTTCATTGCTCAAAATACCCTGATAAGAAAATGCTGACTTCATCTATTTGCAGTGAAACCAGAGGACACATAAACTACAAATTCAGACCTCCAGTGGTATTAGAAAAAATGGCAGAGTAGGACGACTTAACCATCAAAAATGGATTGCATCATAAGAACTGAATTGACCGATCACTGCTAAAGAAGCTAACATTTTGTTTACTTTCGTACTAAACTGGCACGGCAATGACTGTTTGAGTTTTAGTAAAAAACGATTATTTTATTTTTTTATTATTTTTATTAATTTTTGACCGCTATTTACCATCATCTTAATTTTTAGTAGTTTTTTTTTTTTAAAATCACAATGTGTAAAATTAAGAGCCGTTTACAATGAACGAATAAAAATAGCTTTTTTTACTAATAACAAGCTGAATTGTAATTTTTAAAAAACAACTAAAAGTTAAGATGAAGGCAAATAGCAGTTAAAAATTAATAAAAATGGTTAACAATACTTTGTCTAAATGAAAATAAAATAATAAAATAATCGATTGCTTTTTTTTACTAAAACCAAAACAATAACACTGCCGTGCCGGACTTACTGAAATTGTGATTAAACAAACTAAAAATTAGGATGAATATAAATAGTAGTCAAAAAATAATTTAAAAAATGGTTTACAATCGTTTTTTACTAAAACTCAAACAGTCATTGCCGTGCCAGCTTAGTACGGAAGTAAAAAAGAATTAGCGGTGATCTGTCAAATCAGTTCTTATGATGCGATCCATTTTTTACGTTTAAGTCGTCCTACTTTGCCATTTTTTCTAACACCAGTGGAGATCTGAATTTGTAGTTTATGGCTGTGTCCTTTGGTTTTACTGCAGATAGATGAAGTCAACCTTTTCTTATCAGGGCATTTTGAGCAATGAACGTCAGTATCCACTCTATGTATGTTGTGCCGGATTCTATAGACCTCTAGTAGGTCAGCACGTTTTCTTCTGCATTCAAGGGTCTCTAAATTAAGTAGTTTTACTCTTTGAGTGTAAGATATGGCTCCCCGCCTCGAAATGGTTAAGCTGTTCTACTGTGCCTATCAATATTTCTTTTAAATAATCTTTATTCTGATATCGGACAAACCAACTTTAACTACCATGTTTCTTATTAGTTTAAACCCAGCGCAACTACAATGAAGCTGGCTTCATGACGCAATTAACTGCTGTCAAAAAGCCTATTTCAAGTAATTCAAACATATAGAGAGGATATAAGAAAAGGCAAGCATTTTGTCAGCTATGGTAACTAAAAAGGATTAGCAAAGGAACCCTGACTTCTTCTTTCCCCCCTTCCCCCCTTCCAACCGCTCCCTTATTTCTAAATTCATTTTCCTTATCTCATCTTAATCTGAGCAGGTCAGAATGATGGATGCTCCAAATATCCAATTTCGAATCTTCTACAAAAACCTCCACTTGATAACCTGTCATGCCAGAAAAAAGGTTTCCAGATAAAAACTTATGGAAAACAACTTATCTATGATCGAAAACAGATGTCAGGTTATCACCATAGAGACCAGAAACAGATTACGGACATTTCTTTTCAGACGAAGGTACCTTTAATCAAGTTGAGCAGCTCGATTTAAATGTTTCTCTTGGTTAACGTTCTTCATGAAAAAACTATTGGTCCCGATTAATCCATATATAATATAATAATTAGAAATGTGTGTTTGTACTTTGTCACGCTAAGGGACGCAACTGGCGTAGTAAAATAGAATTTTATGTTCTGGTGACGTAATAAAAATGCTGAATACAAAGAATAATAGAAATATAAAAAGTAATAAACGCAAAAACAAAAACAAATGTTAAATCCGTTTGTGGTCAACAGAGCGCTATTCTCCAAGCTCACTGCAATGCAAATCTCTATTGTCCACGTATATAAAATGCAATGTGTATCTATATATTCTCCAAGCTCACTGCAATGCAAATCTCTATTGTCCACGTATATAAAATGCAATGTGTATCCATATATTCTCCAAGCTCACTGCAATGCAAATCTCTATTATCCACGTATATAAAATGCAATGTGTATCCACATCAGGGATGCGGAGAGAGAATCATTGTTGAGATTGAAACAAAGATTATCGCTAATGGGGAACAGCTGAACTCGGCTGGATTGAAAAGAAGACAGGTGAGAAAGTAAAAGAGGTGGAATTGAACACCGTTCCGTGTGTGAGTGGAAAATTTGGTTAAGTGCCGCCGGGGGTAGTCGCTTCGGGCAACTCCCATTCATACAGAAACCGTGATTATTGTTTTATTTTCCTCAACTACCGCCAGAATGTGGAGTGTCCTTAGATATATGTTTATTAGAGTGAGTAAAAGTTTTGTCGTATTTATCCTACCCGTGATATCATAAGCAGACAGTGCGTGTGAGTGTGTGGGATATTCTTTCGCGAGAGACAATGTTTTGGTGTTAAGTGGAAAATGACTTGCACACGAAGCTAAAATATATTCATGCGTTTTAGATACGGAATGTATGTACGGAATGCGTCACACCATGTTCGAGGTCACATTATACATGAGTAAGTAGGGTACTTGAAGTCTTGAAGACAAGCCAAATACTTTACTCAAAATATTAGCATTGCAACGCTCAGTGGTAGAGAAGCGGACTAATAGAGTTGATGTTTTTTGAGTCTTCGTGCCAAATATTAGGTCAATAGGCCTTGTAGTTTTAGCGTGAAAGAGGCGCGAACAAATAAACAGGCTTAAATATTATTATAGACTTATCTAACTATACTTGAAGAAATCTGTATGTGTGTGTGTGTGCACGAGATAACTCGGCAACTGTCATCTAATCAAATAAATAAAGAAATTACAGATTATAGATCTTTTATCTAAAATTATAGATCTAAATTCAGATATAACATATCTGATTTTCCAATAGATCTGAATTTAGATATATAATATCTAGATTGCCAATAGATCTAGATCTAGATATAGAATATCTAAATTGTCAATAGATCTAAATGTAGATATAAAATATCTAAATTGCCAATAGATCTAGATATAATATATCTAGATTGCCAATAGATCTAAATTTAGATATAAAATATCTAAATTGGCAACACTGAAGAGAAGTAACTGAAATACTTTGAAGACGTAGTTTCGTACGACGGACGGAAATTTATTTTACAAGACTATTATGGCAGACTGTTCCACACACCATAAAGTCTGGTCCTTCCAAACATGCACCTTTGGAACGGTCACTGCCCTAGTAAATATAAATTCAATTTCTTTGCTAAAATATATCTTTTCTATTCCAATGTGTCATTTAAACAAGTTGACTGATTCACCTGTAAGTATTCTGAAAGTTTATGTCTTGTTTGTACTGAATTTTGCTTCAAATAAACATTTAACCGTTTCTGTGGCAATGTAGCAGATCTGCTACAAATAGAACAAGCAGCCATTTTGTTTTGGCCTCGCTTTCGAATCAAATTTTAGCCATCATGCATTGCTATTTGTAACCTTCCTAACATGTTGCTGGGCAAATTTCACTTTTCAGATGCGTAGGAAGAAGTTTACATGTGCTCGATTTTGTCCTTGATAATGTACGTTTTCTGTCCTAACTTTGGTTTGCTTTTTTCTGTTTTTCTAATTGAGATATTCATTGAATGTTTCACATTTTAAAACCTTCATACACTGATGATTTAGATATAGTAAACCTTTTTCAGTGAATACTTTGTTTTTGTGGTAAAGATTTTGATGAAAACATGTGTAGCATGTTTGCTACAACGTTCACATCACGTCAAGATAAGAAAACTTGTTTTTATTACTTGGGCTGGGTTAAAGAAACATCGATTTAATCGATTCAAATCAATTGTGGACTATCACAGGAAATGAGCCCGTGAGAAAACTTTGGACAGACATTTTATATGTAATAAACATTGTATCCACATTCCAATATTTGTTATTTTTCACCCTTATCTGCCAATGTAGCATATCTGCTACAAATAAGTTCTTTGGGAGGGGGGGGGCAATTCTTTTTTCCACATCTAGCTTAATTGATGTCCATTCATCCAGTTTTTTACACAAACTAATAAGAGTCTTCTAGAGCAGGACTTGAAATGGATCTCTTCTAAATTAATATTAATAACAGAGCTCCGTTGGTAACTGCCTCTACACCCGTTGGTTTAATAATGGAATGAGCCATCGTCATGGTGAAAAAAGAAAGGACAGAGAGTGAAAAAGAAGGGATAAAGGGAAACAAATGGTGAAAATAATAAGAGATTCCATTGCCATGGTAATTAAAAACATCACAGAGACGCTACGTTTGCTTCTATGAAACGAAAGAAAGAGTTAGAGTGAGAGAGAAAGAAAGGAAGCGGATTGTTATTGTGAAACACTGACAGGCTTGACGAAACTGAACGCTTCAAGAGTAGGAAAAGAAAGCAGAAAAGAAAGGTTTTGTATGCAGAGGGAAAAGAAAGAGGAGTTATTAATTTATTTTTCATTCAATTGTCTCACTATTACGGGTATCCTACTATATACATTTACTAGACTTATATGAATACGTCATGTTATTTGAACATAATCACTGATTTTGTTTTTGTTAAAATTTCGTGTCATTTTTTGACCGAGTTTCACCAGCGATACTTTCGTTGTTTTTACGGTTAGGATGCTCATTTTAGTTTTGTTTTGAAGCTTTGATAATCAGCTTTTGATTTTAATATGCGTAACAAGGTTCCTAAAATACTTATAGCATGAATAAGCAAAACATTGGAGCTTTTGTTTGTGTTTGTAGAAAGAAAACGAAAAGTCTAACTTTATTCATTGCAGTGTCTTAAATGCATACAAAGTAACAGAGTGTTCAAGCTTCAAAATAAAAAAAACCTGCGCATTGTCGCTCTAAAAATAACGAAAATATCGCAAGCAAAAGTTCGTCAAACTTTGAATCCGATTTTCTCAACTTTTAAAAATGGCTCGCTCGGCACTTATCATACGTGCCCACTCATATAGTCTTAGTACCTATTGCTTTTATAACAGATACATTTGTCTCGGCAAAGGGGGTCGCGAAAACATTTGTTTCACCAAAAGAGGTCACGAAAATATTTGTCTCACCAAAAGAGGCCGCGAACAAATTTGTCTCACCAAAAGAGGTCGCGATTGAAAAAAGTTTGAGAAGCCCTGTTCTAGAGTGTGTCAACCACCACTATTATATATAAATATAATAGTTGTGGTTGACACAGTTATCAGAAGAAAAAAAACTCTCAAAGTCAGCAAACCAATTCTACAGAGATTGGCACAGATCCAACCTCTCCAACCAAAAAGAACAACCCTCAGGGGGTGATATATCTGCTTACCAACCGCCTGTAACACTTTGTTCTTGTGGGAGTGCAATCATTCTTGAAAGCTTAGTTCTTTAGGATGAAGGTCTGATTCTTTTGGTGCCGATGGACTGAGCCGTAGCTGAGGGGGTCTATTTGAAAACGCCCCCATTGGAGCGGGCCCACCAAAAGCTTTATAAATAGTATTTATACTGACATTAAACAATAACAAGGATATATTTGAACAAACATGAATTGCATAAATAATAATCCAACCTTTGGGGTTGTTTTTCACCAATTGAAGTGATAGTGCAGGTCTATTTATTACACTTTCCTTTTTCATTAAATCTCACTAAATGTTGGAGGGGGCCCCTCAAGGAGCCAAGCCCGCCCCCCAAATCTCTAGCTATACTACTGTTGTGCCCCACTAATTAAAAACAAAACAATTACTTATATCTATGACAACTGACACGGGATTATTTTTCACACCTTTTAAGAGACCTTTGTTTAGATAGTTTAGAGTCAAATAAATATCTTCGGGTTAAAATCCTACTTAAAATTATTGAAATATAGTTTGCTAATTGTGTTCGATACCCTTTATATACCCGGGGCAAAGGATAACTTTATTTTAAACAAAAGCTTTATAGTTCACCCACAGCATTTCTACTGAAATTATACAATAACAAGAATATATTTGTACATACATGAATTGCATAAATAATAATTCAGCCTTTGGGGTTGTTTTTCAACAATAAGTGATAGTGCATGTCTATCTATTGCGATTTTTCCTTTTTCAAATCTCACTAAATGTGGAGAGGGGGGGGCAGGGAGCCAAGCCCTCATCCCGGGCCCCCAAATCTCTAGCTACGTCACTTCCGATGATTATCTGGATTGGCTGGAAGACATTCTATCTTTTGCTCGATACAAAACAGGTTTGTTTTTCGACCTATTTCGAGGGAACTTTGTTTCTTTAAAGTGAACAATTCTCTTACTCTCCAAACCGCCTGTTCTGTGACAGTGCTGCTAAATGAGTATCATTCGTTTCTCCGGGGGGGGGTGCAGTTGTGGGATAATTATTATAAACTTGTTCACCTCTGACAATGAATGTGAAAGACGTATGTATTCACTCGTCTCCGTCTGTCTGTACACAATATCTCCAAAAGTTCTCAATGAATTTCAATGACATTTTGTGTAAGGGTGGCCATGGGCTAAGGAATAATTGATTGAATTTTGGGGTGGATCCAGGAATTATTTTATAGTTACCTCCCCGGCATGGTAGCTATATGCTACGCACACACAATATCTCCAAAAGTTCTCAAGTAGTTTCAACGATATTTTGGAAGAGTAGGCCATGGAGTAAGGAAGAATTGGTAAAATCTTGGGGTGGATCCAGGAATTCTTTTTTGATTGAGAGATATTTCTTTCATACATTTATGTATCCACTCGTGTTTGCCCACACTATATATCGAAAGATTCTCAATGAATTCCAATGAAATTTTGTATAAATGTTGGCCATTAGCTAAAGAAGAATCCGGTAAATGTTGGGGCTGATCGAGGAGTTTACTTACAGTTACCTCCCCTGCCTCCTAGGTATATATAAACTGATTTTCATTCATTTTTAGCGAGAATGGTGTTGGCAGAGGTATGCGCCCTCTGTGTGTTGTCTAGTTTTAGAAATTTTAATTCTTTGAGATCCGGGCCTGATTCTTCTTGTGCCGATGAAGGTTAGAGAAGACGAGAGAGAGAGAGAAGACGAGAGAGAGAGAAGACGAGAGAGAAATGTTTTTGGCACATGTCTTGGATTCTTTCTGGCATATCAGCCATTCATTATCTGGATTGGCGGAAACACAAGACATTCTTTGCTTTTGCTCGATAAAAAACAGGTTTGTTTTTCGACCCCCAGACCACTTGTTCAATGACAACGCTGCTAAATTGGTACCATTTGTGGTTCTTGCTTTTGTTCTTACCTACAGAATTGAGAAAATTATTACAGGTAGACCACCGATTTTCCGACACCCGTGATTCCAGATCTGTGCCAGATTATCCATTTTGCCAGACCAACAGATGTCACATAATAATAATTCAATAAACAACTCTGACCCACTAATTATGCACATCTCATATCTTTAAAGCATTTGGATTGTTAGAACGGGTAATAAAACGTTATTTCTCTCTGTACTTTTTGGTTTCTAATTACTAATACACTTCGTATACATTCTACCCGTTAAATTCGTTATAACAGCAAATTCGTTATAACGGCACTCTTAAATCGCCAAGGGTATCGTAATATTATTTTGTAATTGCATTTTTTCTTGCTGCAGATTCAATGTAAATAGAGATATATATAGAAAACTGTTTTGGTGACGGCACTAGTTCTAACGGCACTATTTCATGACACACGCGTTCTAACGGCACGTTTGGTTTTATATTCTCGCAAGACTATTGCCGGAGATTAGTTTGCAGCAATAGTGGATTATTTTACAAAATAAAATTAATAAAAACCCTTGAAATAATGTCGCCTAAAGTAACACAGAAATCTGAAAAGAAAATCAAAAGACACTTTTGCCTGTCCGAAGTATTTTCGCAGAATTTACTGATATGCAAATAAAATGAATGAACCAAATTGTAATTCTGCTAACCATATATATAGGGTGGTGTGTAATTAATTGTGTGTGTTCAACACACAATTAATTACACACCACCATATATATATGGTTGGCAGAATTATATTTTGGTTCATTCATTTTATTTGCAGATCTGTAACCCGTATTTGGGTCATTAGACTGTGAACGGGTAATAAAAAGTTATTTCTGTCTGTACTTTTTGGTTTCTAATTACTAATACACTTTGTATAAATTCCACCCGTTAAATTCGTTATAACAGCAAATTCATTATACCAACACTCTTAAATCCCCAAGGCTGCCGTAATATTATTAAAGGGTTTTTGAGCTCTGAACAGCAATGGTGTCTACGACAAACGATAGACTAATTTTCAAGTACGATTTCAAATTAGGACATAACCGAAGCTTAAAATAAACAAATATTAAATATGAATTGAATGGTTAAATGTAATACATTAATATAAAGGATATGGTTCATTAATATAAATGAAACGGATACAAATATCAAATACAGCTGATGAGCCAATAGTATCCATTGCACACAGCTTCTGTACTGAAACACCAGAGTTGAATTTTCTCAAAACTTCTACCTTTTCTTGCATCAATAAGGACTTGTGTCTGCACTTTATACCACCACCTGCACTTTGCTTGTACAATTAATCAGAAAGGCATTGAAGAGGAGGACAGTCAGGATTATTAGTTGTTTCACGATTGACAGTTGCATCCTAGACTTGAGGTGTTTAATGGGTAACATCCTGGTCATTTGGACTTGAGGGATTTGCAGATTCTGGACGACAGCTTTGAACACTCATTATTCTTGGTCATCTTCTTAAAACACATAATCGAGGCGAAGTTGTTTCATATGCTTTGACCATTGTGAGAGCTGCGAGAAATTCAAGTGTCCGAACGTAATTTTGTCCGGAATAAAAAAAGGTGCTGGGATGATCAGTTGCCGGAAAATCGGCGGTGTACCTGCATAAGGTAAAGCGTCCGTCTCTTAAGGAACAACTCCAGTATGGAGGTCGGTCGGACGAAGTACCCGTTTCTGTTGCAGTGAATCAATCAATTAGTGGTCCTTGCAAGTCTCAAGTCTGGTCGAGACCAGGACTTTATTCCTGCACGTTTTTATAACCCATGAGGGAAGTCCACCGAAGGGATACCTCCACCCTAGAGTGTACTCAATTGGCTGCTGAGTACACAGTGAAATTTGTCTAAAGAAGAGTTGTCCGCGCTCTTCGATTGTATCGAACCCAGGATCTTCTGGCGAGGCAAACGTGCTAACCATTACACTATCGGCGGGGGGGGGGGGGGGTATCTGCATAAAATTGTATTTTAATCTTTTCAGCAATTAGACTGTAACGCCCTCATGTCTGCAGTCTTTTTATCGATTAACGATTCACAAGAAGCCTGTGTATTTGGCAATCATTGAGTGAACATATTCCCAGGTGCCTTGCCGTGGAGCAGTGGTTAATAAGCTAGTCTCAAAGATCATAACTACTGTAGTGAATTCGATCCTCACTGGGTGCCCAATACCTGCTGTACTAAGCTAAACTTAGTAAATAACTAAGGGTGCTTTGCCTTGGAGTAATGTTTGGCAAACAGGTCTGGTTAGTCACTCAATAGAAACCGTCTTTTGGCAGCATGCCGTCTTGGGGGTGATCAATTAAAAAAGCAGTGATCACTAAAATAATGTCTGAAAATCTGAATATTCAAGCGTGAATGCTGCTGGACACAAACTAAGGGATCAATTTAGCATAAACTTACATTGCAAATTGGACCCCCCCCCCACTAAAAACCTATTTGAGGGGGTGGGGTAAAGAAAACACAGAAAAACTGTTTTCTCTAGAAATAATAAGGAGTAAATGTTTAACTATTCAGCCTTCTAGCTCCAGTACGCGTGATACATACATAGATAGCCAGCCAGCCAGCCAGCCAGCCAGAGCAACTTGAAAACTGAAGAAACCTATGTTGACAGTTTTGCTTGACAAGACTCGAAGGGCATAACTACTGTAGTGAATTAGATCCTCAATGAGTACTCCATACTTGTGGCCTTGTGCCTTACTAAGCTAAGTAAATAACTAAGGGTTATTTGGCAGAGAGTAGTGGTTAGCCAACTAGACACGAAGATCATAATTACTGTAGTGAATTAGATCCTCACTGGGTGTCGCGCACTTAAGGCCTGGTGCCTTCCTAAGCTAAATCATTTCATCAAAGGCCTCTGTTCATATCACGCTATCTACTATGTCTCCTTCTGATCTCCAAAGGACATTCTATTAAAAGACTCGACGGAAGCAGCAAAATCCGAATGTGTTTCCTGTCAAAACCCAGTCAATACACCTGGGCCAGAATCTGTCTGAATTTGATGTTGGTACTACAAACGGTTGAGATGAACGCCCCGTCCTACTACGCTACCGCTCGCCCATTCCACCCTTTTACCACCCAGGAATATTCGTGCAATTTGATGCGCCTATTTCGGTGGCAAGGTTCAGCGCTTCGGAGGGGCGTTGGCACACATGGCGAGAGAGTAAGGGTGGGGTTTGGATTCATATCTGATCGACATCAGCAATTGCAGACAAATTGATCTCTCTTCATATTTTTATCTAGTTATCTAAGTCTGTTCATATTTATTTATCTATCTATCTCAGTCTGTTCATATCTATCTATCTATCTATCTATCTCAGTCTGTTCATATCTATCTATCTATCTATCTATCTCAGTCTGTTCATATCTATCTATCTATCTCAGTCTGTTCATATCTATCTATCTATCTCAGTCTGTTCATATCTATCTATCTCAGTCTGTTCATATCTATCTATATATCTGTTTGTTCGTATCTATCTCAGTCTGTTCATATCTATCCACTTATCTATCACTGGAAGACAGGTTTATTGACAAGACTTTGGAAGTCTCAAGCAACACTTATCGTAGGCGATGAAGCCGAGGAGAAGGACAATGCTCGTCACAGTTATCCTTTTCTAAAAATGAAATGGAGGAATGATTTTCAGAACCATGTTTTACAATTTTACAGGAGATAAGACGTGTTTATCAAGGGTTTATCACCTAAGGAGATCCATGAGGTCATGGTGGCGACAATGAAGAAGGATTACCCTTTTTACAACATGGTTAAAAAGTGGGCAGCTGAATTGCACAATGGGCGATATTGTCCATTTTCTCAAGTATTGTTCCTGGGTCGTTGGCCACAGATCTGTCGATAATTCCTCACCATTAAGAACAGGTTTAAGCCTCCCTCGAAGTTTATTATTGATATCCATATTTCCAGACCTAAACCTATTGAACCAACACTGAACAGTGCGTACTGTAGTAGTGTTCACTCCAAATGCTTTGTCGACGTTATCAGTAGCTTGAGCAGAAGTATGTCCTAACTTGAAATCGTCTATGATGCAACCGTCAATTGTGAAACAACCTGTAACCCTGACGTCCTCCTCTTCAAGACCTTTTTGATTAATTGTACAGTGCAAGAAAAATCGTACAATTTGTCACATTGAGACTGGTAGCATTTCAGAATTATTTGTAAGTTCAGTATTGTATTTGTTTAATTAATATACCTGTATCTGTTTCATTTATATTAATGAACCATATCCTTTATATTAATGTATTGCATTTAACCATTCAATTCATATTTAATATTTGTTTATTTTAAGCTTCTGTTATGTCCTAATTTGAAATCGTACTTGAAAATTAGTCTATCGTTTGTCGTAGACGCCATTGCTGTTCAGAGCTCAAAAACCCTTTAATAATATTACGGCAGCCTTGGGGATTTAAGAGTGTTGGTATAATGAATTTGCTGTTATAACGAATTTAACGGGTGGAATTTATACAAAGTGTATTAGTAATTAGAAACCAAAAAGTACAGACAGAAATAACTTGTTATTACCCGTTCACAGTCTAATGACCCAAATACGGGTTACAGATCTGCAAATAAAATGAATGAACCAAAATGTAATTCTGCTAACCATATACAACATGGTGGTATGTAATTAATTATGTGTTGAACACACACAATTAATTACACACCACCATATATATATGGTTAGCAGAATTACATTTTGGTTCATTCATTTTATTTGCATATCAGTAAATTCTGCGAAAATACTTCGGACAGGCAAAAGTGTCTTTTGATTTTCTTTTCAGATTTCTGTGTGACTTTAGGCGACATTATTTCAAGGGTTTTTACTAATTTTATTTTGTAAAATAATGCACTATTGCTGCAAACTAATCTCCGACAATAGTCTTGCGAGAATATAAAACCAAACGTGCCGTTAGAACGCGTGTGTCATGAAATAGTGCCGTTACCAAAACAGTGTACTGTATCTGTCTCTATTTACATTGAATCTGCAGCAAGAAAAATGTAATTACATTAGTAAATCATTCACTTTTAGCATTA
>VCCN01003440.1:2251755-2267404 GCA_006491835.1 Architeuthis dux | reverse complement strand
ACAATACTGATTTAACTCTTTAAGTACTAACAGTCCTTTTAAGTACCACATGTTTTGCTGATTAATTTGAGACCTGTTGTCCCTGGTGGTACTTGTAAGTCAAATCTTTGTTCTCCAATAAAAATTAGTGTTTACCGAAATGATTCTTCATCATTCAATGTTAGTTGTTTTTATATGACCTTCAAATATAAATAAAAAGATTTTCTTTTTTAAATTTCTAAATTAAAAAAATCAGGACTGAAAGGCTGGGCCCAAACAGCAGAATCTGTCTGGTATTTATAAAGATTATCATTATTTGATAAAAGTTCCTGCTCAACCGATGACCCAGTAGATTGTTGAGTACTTCCCCTTCATGGTATCTCTTGGCACAATAGGAGTTACCTGGCTCAACCTGGTTTGCCGTCACTAGATATAGACAAATTGTTGCAATGTACAACATCTACCTGATGAGATTTCCAGACACTGATTGGGCTGCTCTTTCTATGGCTTCTTGTATCACTTGTTATGAAGATTGTAACAGACTTGGGTCTTTGGCAGAATATAAGAGAAGATTGGGAGTTTCCATGAGGAAATATCTCAAGTATATGTAACTAGACTGCTCATGAAAAAGTCCATGATTCTTACTGATGCACATAAACGACACCAAACAAAGAATTACGTACACATGCACAGCCTTAACAGAAGACATAGGACTGATGAGAGTACGCATCACTGAAGAAATAGAAGAGTTTGAGGCGGAAAAAAAAAAAAAAAAAAAAAAAAAAAAAAAGATTACGCCTTCTGTTTGACAGTGATTACGCCAAGTCCATATATGGATCTACAGTTTCCGGAGCCACTGTACTCAGCCACCAGTCCAACCATGCCTCAGAATCACCAAGCATTTCAGCTAAGAGAGCCGAGGCAGCCGCAGAGCTAGCTGCAAGGAGAACTGAGATCAAGATGGAGGTTGCCATCGACACACAACACCAGCGACTGAAGAGGCTGGAAACCCAAAGAGACCTCAAAGTAATTGAGGCAAAACTCAGACTATGTATAAAAGAGGAGTCGGAAGGAAGGAGCGAGAAATGCAGTCAAGCCATCCCAGTCCCCTTTCTCCTTTTACAGGAGGTCGGGGAGAGCATGTTACACCAAACGAAGCATCCTTACTGAAGACATTACAGGGAGTCAATGGCCCTCATTCGACTTCCAGAACCTGCTGTATTTTCTGGCGACCCTCTTAAGTTCATTGATTGGAGCACAAGCTTCAAGGCTCTTATAGAGAGACGATGCTCATATCCTGCAGACAAGCTCTTCTACATGCCAAGGTACATAGACGGGAGAGTTTCTACAGAAAGGACGAAGAGGCCCACCAACAAGCATGGGAGAAGCTGAATGCCAGATAGATATGGTCACTCCTTTGTAGTACAGCGCACCTTCAGAGTAAAGCTAAACCGGAGACCAAAGATTGGTATGATAGAGTACCTTAAGCTAAAGGAGTTCAGCGACTTCCTGCAAGCATGCAGCAACGCTATGCCTCACATCAAAGGTTTGCAGGTACTGAACGACTGCGAGGAGAACCAGAAGAAGCTCGTCAAACTCCCTGATTGAGTAACGTCCAATTGGAATCGTCACATCACGGAACAGCTGGATCAATCCAAAGATTATCCAAGCTTTGGAGACTTGGCTTCATTTGTCTCCAAGGAAGCACGCAGAGCATGCAACCCAGCATTGTCATTGCTGGAATTAAACCTCTCGGATGAGAAGCCATTTGGAGAGATGAAGCGTCCGTCAGCTCCTTCACCTCCAAACATTTATTTTCCAAATATCACCAAAATCGGCTCCCACAGATTCCCCGCCATCGAGTTGAAAAAAGGTGCAAACTTCAAACAGCCAAATGATTGCTCAACAATAATTTTTGGATTTTCGACCAATGAAAATTCATCTAAGGAAATGTCCCGAGTATATGTAACTACACCAGTCACAAAAAAAGTCCACATTTCTTATTCATGTAGATAAACAATCTTTATTCATCTCTGGAGTATCAGTACACTGAAAACTGCAATGCAAGCGATGAAGCGGGAGACAAGGAAAAGACGCCCAACAACCAAAATGTTAGAGCTTAAAGAGCAAGAATCTGCTCAGAAGGAAAAGAAATTTAAGTTGGCATATGACAACTGAAAGATCCAAATTAGAAAAATTTATCTCTGGAGTATCAGTACACTGTGAAAACTGCAATGAAAGCGATAAAGCCACGAATTAGGCGAATAAAAATTGCAGTTGCATAAATCAACATAAATAACGTTGACCTAGTAGATTGTCGAGGGTGCCATGTAGAGTACTTCCTCTTCATGGCATTTCTCAGGGCAATAGGAGTTACCTGGCAGTGCCCATCTCCTCTCCAAGTAACATGCAACAAGTTATACTGGGTTACATGGTACTAGCAGCAAGAAGTAATCCCTGACCTGCTATATTGGTAGTAGTGGAAGCAGTCTGCCTTAGAGGCTCCACTTCTAGTTTATAATCAGAGTTGTCTGTCTCCTAGACTGATGGCCAACCAAGGACATTAGTATGAAGTGAACTCCAACTGTCTAAGCTGGAATCTGAACTCTGTTTACTGATTCCATTTTCTGTGTCATTAACTGTTAGGCCACACTTTTTTTATATAAGTGTTCAAAATAAAATAAAATAAAGCATTGTAGCTCTAAAAATAACAAAAAATATCAACTTTTAAAAATGGTGCGTTGAGCACTCATCCACAAAAAAACCCAAACAAAAAAAAACCCCACCCAAACAAACAAAAAAAACAACAAAAAAAACCCCACCCAAACAAACAAGCCCCACCCGCAACAAATAAAATATAAAATTTCCTGAGCTTAACTATATATGACTAAAGGTTAAATAGGGAACAAGTAAGAAGATTGTTTAGTGCCAATCTCTCACTCAAGGGGAGAGGGTTTTCCTGCCTTGAAAATCAGCATCCCAAAGCCTGGCCTTGAACACTGACCTACTGGGACCAGTGGGAAATACGCACCTATCTCAGCAACCAAGCAGAACGTATATACATAAATGTAAATACAATGGGTTTTTTTTTGTTTTTTTTTGTTTTTTTACAAAAGCTACATACCATCAATCACAATATAACGGAAATCAATAGAACAGCAATGACAGAAATATCAGTCATTCGCAGTTAATGGGTTAATCTATTCTAGATTCCGAGTTTCCCCAGACGAGCAGGAACCCTGAAGATCTCTTTCCATCAAGCCAAACAAACAAAATGCAGCCCCAATCAGCTGTATTTAAAAAATTGGTAATCCTTGGCCCCATGTGCATAAAACATGGTAGTTAAACACATCATACAGAGGCTCTATAAAAAAATAAAAAAAAATTTTAAAAAAAGACAAAAAGTATAACTATACAACGTTTTGGTCAGATATTGACGTAATATTGAAGTTAAAAGCCATTAATTTATTCTTTATTAGAATATTGCTGTAATGTTGCAATTACTGCAGTCCAGAGTTTTGTGTAGAAGGCAGTGTTTAACCAGCCAATGAGTTTTTCCTGATCGTTTGTAATATTTATAATAGTTGGGTAATTTAGCGGATCTGCATCAATGATGGAATTCCTAAAAAGTATTTCATCGGGTTGAATAATGTAATGTGCAGCAGCAATTCAAAGTGTCTTAGCGCAAGAAAACAATGTTTGAACAGCAGCATTTTACACAGGCAGGGACAAGGATTACCAAATAAATGATATGCATCTATACAATAAATAAAAAGATCAGTAGCTCTTCCAGCAATGGTGTTAGGACAATTTGTAGCTGATAAAATAGTCACCAGTCAATTGGTTGTGTGATAAATAAGTTGATAGGAAAATTCGTCTCTGGTGTCTGCTTAAATTGGTTATATGTGATGATTCGAAACCAATTCAGCATATTTGAACCAGCGTATAAAAAATGTGATAAAAAATATGATTGTGAACAAAATTTTAAAAAACAGTAGCACATATTGTAGTTATATTTCAATATCTAATCTAACTTTAGTTTTTATTTAATAATTTTTTCAACTTAATTTTCCAATTATTTAAAAACAGTTGCACATCTTAAAATATGATACGTTGATATCTAATGTATTACACTTTACTTTTAGAGTTTAATTTTGAACATGAGGATCATGCAGAGAGGCCTTCCCATGGCAATCCCTGTTAATCCTTATAGGAGACCAAGCTAAATAATGTGGACAAGGGTGAAAGTCTCCCCACCCCCTCGAACCCTATGACTGGCCTGGTTGCGTTATTAGAGTGACAAGATAAGAATGAATGAATTTTGAATATTTCTGGGAGTTGATGATGAATTGTCCTATCAACAAATTGACTGATTACCCCACCAGCGATATGACTCATCGATTGCACAATGTCTGTGTTATTGTGATGGGGGGGGGGGGATAAGGAAACCAGGTTTTGGCTTCCAAAAGAACTTGCGCGGTCAAGAGTCGGTTCCTATGTTAGGGTTGGTTATAACAAGGACTCGGATGAGTGTGGACACAACATGGACGTTCAAGCTGTTTCCTAAGACTCGATATTTCTGACGTGTTGTCGTCACTTTCGGAAAAGCTAGAAAGAAAAAGAACAGGCTGAAAATTAGTTGTCAACACATCAAAAAAAAACATTATTTACTCAGACTTTTTTTTTTTACAATGGATTCTCCTACTAAAGGTAACAATTTTGCTCATATAAATATCTCCTACCCACCATTTGAAACAATGGACTCTTCCACCAAATTCTGTTCAGTTGTTCCTTTTCTTAAAAAAAAAAAAAAAAAAAAAAAAAAAAAAATAGTAATTTCTTTCATCTTAATTTGTTTTTAAAAACAAAAGTTAGAAGTGTATTGATAGCACAGATATGTTGAACTTATTTTTCTGCTTTCAAATAAGCACTAAAACCAAAAAATGTAAACTCTAGTAAGTCCTATCATAGGAATCTGGTGTTTTGACATTTTGGAGGGTTTTAAAAACTTTTTCGGCAGGTTTTTTTTTCTTTTTCAAACCCTCCAAAAATGTCAAAATACCTAAACATTTCAATAGATTCCTATGATATTAGAAGGAAAAAAAAAAATTTTAAATTCACTCCTAGCATCAATGAAGGGTAGGTTTAAAGCTTAGATTTGATCTGCCAACTGTAGGGTTCTTGTAGCTCAGTCAGTACAGTTAACCAGGCTTCCGAGGCAAAAAAAATGCTAGTTTGTGTCTCACCATGAGTTTATTCTTTATTTATGATCTGTACTGTTTACTCACTGCCCACAGTCGGCTGAAACACTGATTTTCGGGACCTTTTGTCATATCTTAAGAAATACAAATGCTACAATAGTGGTTGATACCTTGTTAGAAGCGTATTGATAGCATAGATATGTTGAAACGGCAAAACTTGGAATATTCCCAAGTTTTGGGGTCTGAGACCTAATTTCCATATATGGGCATTTTGGAAAAAAAAAAAAAAAAAAACATTCGGTCATATCTTAATACAAATGCTACATTAGTGCTGGATACCAAGTTAGAAGCATATTGATAGCACAGATATGTTGCAATTTATTTTTCTGATTTCGAATAAGCTCTAAAACCAGAAAATGTATACTTTAGTAAGTCCTATCATAGGAATCTGCTGAAATTTTAGGCATTTTGGCATTTTTGAAGGGTTAAAAAAAAAAAAAAAAAAGAAAAGAAAAAAAAAGACTTTTTCAGCAAGATTTTTTGCAATTTTTAACATTAAAAAGTCTAAAAAGGTAAACTTTTAACATATTTTGGCAAAGAATGTGACAAAATAGCATATGGTTTAAAAACATTGAGTTGTTTGATAGAATAAAAAAATACTCATATCTTTTTTCCCCCCCTTCTTTTTCTTACATTTTTTCAAAAATTGCCATTAATGGATTTCCAGTAGCAGCAGATAGTGAAATTGGAGATTTCTACAAATTTCAAAACTTCATAATTTTCAACAAAAAAATTAGCTTTTAGACATAATTATTATTTTTTTTTTATATTTAGCTGGAAATGTTATCTGGTTTCATAAAATACTAACAGAATGCCTGCATTTGAATGTTGAATTTTACCAAATGTTCACCTTCCAGGCCACTGAGCAGCGTGAGCGAGTTGTGATAAATAACAAATAATAATGCCGATATAACAGATGCAAATAATTTATAAAAGACTATAATTGATAACCTATTTCCTACCATAAATGCTGTATTTTTATACTAGCTGAAAAATAGTGCAGGTTTTCAGCTAGTCTTTCAGAAATTGAAAAACTAAAATGAAAATTAAATGCATCACTGCTACCAAAGGTTTAGGTGATTCATGTGTCTTTTGTTTTTTGAAAATTCCCCTCCAAAATAGAGTTTTAGTGAGGAGTTCAATTTTTAATGTAAGCTTTTCTAAATTGGTCACTAGTTTGTGCCCACTTGTTCTTTGAAAATTCAGACATTCTTCAGTGATCATAGCCCAACTTTTTAATTGATCACCCCCAACACAGCATATATGGGTGGTAGTGATTCATAATTTCCCTTGGAATGCTAGTTTTTTTGTTTTTTTTCCAACTTTAACAATGAAGGCACTGCCCAGGAAAAATCGGTCTATTTTGATTCTAACGTGCTCCTGCAATCAGATTGTAGTTTATATCGTAATTCGAATGTGTCAATCTTTTTATCTTGAAACCAAACGAAAATTAATAATTTTACTATAAGTCACCAAATGTAAGCTTGAATGCAGCTGGACACAAAATAAGGGACCAATTTAGCATAAATTTACATTCCAAATTCAACCCCTACTAAAAACTTATTTTGGTGGGGAATTAAAAAAAAATAACTTGCTAAAAATCTGCTCCGGTGTATCATTAGTAACCACAGAAAATTTGGTGGCCATATCTCAGGCTGTTCTTGAATTTTGCTAACACAGATGGACAGACATTTGGTGAATTATAGTAAGGCATATACCAATTTCTTGGTCGAACAAATATTGAAGTGCAGAAACCAAAGTTAACAGAGGAAAAAAATGAAGCTTAAAAATTGAACAGATTTTACAGACAGAAACTTTGGACGGTACTTACTGAATGATTCTGGGAAGCAGAGTAGATTGGAAATTTCTCTGGGGGTGAAGAATCGGAGTTTTAGCTTTCGGATGACAGACAATTCATCCTCCCCCCATTCACGACGATTCTTTAGTTCTACTGCCTTATTTTTCAAATGGTAAGCGTCCTTCAGGGCCTGAAATAGAAAAAAGGAAACTTTACAGTAAGTGGGTGAGTCACAAACCTGTGTTAATCTGCCCTGACATTTGTTATATATTGAGGGTTATTAATCTTGTGAATTCAATTCTCAGAAAATACCCAAATAGTATTGCCTTGTACCAGACTTAACATCCTGAGTAAGTAGCTATCAGACAAACAATGGTTAGTACTTAAACTAAACCAGCTATTCATAGTGAGTTCAAACCTTTTTTTAACACCTTGTTATGTGGCCTTGTACCAGGCAAGTCCAAGTTTATATCAGTCGCATCTGTCAGTCTTGTGAGACTAGGAATCCGCACCAGGAAAGCCTTAGTTTCAGTCTCTCAGAGGGGGGGGGGTTGTACGGAAGACTGGCTGTTGTCCATGCAGCAAGTCTCCCCTCCCACATGCACCAATGTTGGAGCGAGACAAGGGAAAGGAGAAAGGGCCCGATAGAGCTTGGCGTCAGTGTCGCCACAGTAGTTGACAGAATGAGGCAGGACAATATCAGACTGCCTTAAGGACTCCAGCTCCTGGTTTTGAATTGAGAGTTGTCCTTCTAGACTGGTTGCCTCCCAAGGCTTGAGAGCCCAGCTATTTTACCCATAACTAACGGAGAGAAAGAATGGATTCATGCCTTTCTCAAAAAGGCATTAGTGCATTAATTCCTGACCACTGACAACCCTAATAATTTATATCTGACAGAATGATGATAATTATAAAGACATTATCATCAGATTCTGTTGTATATAAATGATCCATTCTCTGAATACTTCATACTGTCAACATAAGGAACAACACGAGTATATTCGGGCCGAGATGAGGAATATATGCGTTTCAGGACTCCTGCCTTTCATGAGAGTGCCATCAGCTCAGTGGTAGAGCAGAGCCTGCATATAAGGCTGCTTCCAAGTTGGACGTCGTTCAATCCCTGCACGATGCTCGTTTATTTATTTACCTGATTTAGGCCGCTCATTTCACATTAGAGTTAAATTGGTGCAGAGCAAATATATGTTCCCAATTAAAATGTCTTTATAATTATCATATTCTGTCGGATAATTATCTGAATACTTCATATATATGTACATATAATTATACATATATAATAGGCCTATTCTAATTGCCCTAACCCTGACCTTTGACAATCCCTTTCTTCTTGATTGCCAATGCAGAGCATATTTGACGTATCTGTTCACATGCTCAATATACTATGGAAATTTTGACATCGGCTTACTTGGATTATCATCATTAAATCATTACTACTGTTGTAAGCTCTTTCCTCCTTAGGAGCCCCACACTTGTGGCCTTGTACCAGACTAAGCAAAGTTTACTAACTACAGATACAGGCACATATTAATCACTGCTACCCACAACACTGGTTTATTGCTGGGTTTAGGTTATTCATGTGTTCTGACATTTATATGTATCCAGACTTTGCCCAGCCCTAACCGTTCATAGTAGAAACTTGAAATGTTGTGCGCACGCACATGCACACGCCTCAATGAGTAGAGAAAATTTTTTTTTTTAAATATTTTCCACCTAAATAGGTTTTTAGTGGGGGGTTCAATATGTAATATAAGTTTATGCTAAATTGGTCACCAGTTTGTGACCGCTTGTTTTTTTTGAAAATTTCCAACTTTTTAATTGATCACACCCAACACAGCATATATGGGTGGCAGTGATTCATAATTTCCCTTGGAATGCTAGTTTTATACATATGCACATGCATGCATTGGATAGATGCAATTATATTTGCATATGAGTGCATGTATTCGTATATATTCAATGTCCATCATACATGCACACATCTTTGTTGTACACATACGCCTGCATTTAGTCTAAACAAAGATATAATTTCCTACAAATGCAGTGGGATATATGCAATGCATTGTACATGAACAACAAAGATATAATCTCCACCCCACCCACAATAGAGAAGCTCCACCCAACCTCACCCCCTGAACAGGCAGGGGGGGGGGTGTCTGGATATTGTGTGAACATAATTACAAAGCAAATGTCAGGATATTCGGTTGGGGAGAATTAATTACATCATTCGTCAATTGAGAAAATAATATATAAAAAATAAAGAAAGAAAAGAGAAAAGATGAAAGAGAGAAGGATAGATAGATAGATATTGATACATCATGGGTATCATGGATTTTAGAAATACACACAAGTAATGACTACATTACTGAGGCAGAGAAGGCAAATGTTATAATCACTCAACTATTTGGATGAAGGTGAACAGATGACTTATTTATTAGAAGATTGCTATATTCTTAGGAGAACCAGGTGCTTTCCATAGGAGGGGGTAGATCGGCATAACCCCCCCCCCCAAAATATATAAATAAATAGAAAACACACTGGAACGCCTACCTCTGCCAACACCATACACTAAAAACTGAATGAAAATCAGTTCATATATAGCTACGATACAAGTTTTGATTTTTTTTTCAATTTCGGACTATTGTCTTATTGTGTGGCATCAATATCTCAAGAACGAACACACATACACACAGCATTTTGTGTTCGTAATACTTTCTTCCTCTCTTTGTCAGACAGACAGACAGAAAGCTTACAAATTATATTAAAGATTTTTTTTTTTTTTATTAGCTGAAGCATTGTCAACCATTATTAACTTTTGACTAGTATTTCTTTCATCTTAATTGCTTTTCATTGCAAGTCTACAGCCATCAGTATACAACACAGACATAAATAATGAGCTCCAGACAAGACTAAAGCTCACATCCTTTTTACCTCAGGAAGCCTGCCTATGTACAGCAGCTGCTCTACTGATTGAGCTACCAGAGCTAACTTAATTTTATCACCACCACTGCTTAATTTACGAGGTATAAAAAGACGCATATATGGGTGCCAGTGATTCATAATCTTGATTTATTTTTTATTAGATGAAGCATTGTCAATCATTGTTAATTTTTTTACTAGTATTTCTTTCATCTTGATTTCAGTTGCTTTTCATCTAGTAGTATTAGTAATAATATTATCTTGATTTATTTTTATTAGATGAAGCATTATCAAACATTGATTAGATGAAGCATTGTCAAACATTGATTAGATGAAGCATTGTCAAACATTGATTAGATGAAGCATTGTCAAACATTGTTAATTCTTTTACTAGTATTTCTTTTATCTTAATTTCAGTTGCTTTTCATCACAACCACCCAGACCACCAGTGTGGATTGGAAATAAAGAATAAGTTCTTGATGAGATTCAAACTCATCCATACCAGCTGCTCTTACCAACTGAGCTACAAGAACCCTAGGGTTGGCAGAAGATCAAATCTAACCTTTAAACATACCCCTTCATCCCCCCCCCCCAATCTCTTGGCACCATATTTGTTATTGTTTTTATATTAGTAATATGGTGCAGAGATCAGGGAAAGAAATGTTAGATTTAATCTTTTTGTTTTTAACCGATATATTTTTCAGCCTTTCTCAGATGCAACTTGTATAAGGTGGTCTCTGAAACAACACCTGAAGACTTGATATAGTAGTAGACACATGAGGAAGCCTGTAGAATGGATTGGCTGAAACTTCACCAACAAATATGAAGACAGTCTAAAATAATCTAGGGAATATTAAAAATATTTAATCCTGGATCTTTAGAAAACAATTAGATAGTGTGCTATTTAAAACTGCAAATAATATTTTTTTCTGTATTAGCTAATTATATAATACACCATGAGGAGGTCTATACTTTCTGGCTGTAACTTTTGTCAAGGGAGATAACTATTAAATGCTAATTATAGAGTAGTCTCCCTTTTATTTTGCAAAAGCGTTAAAACAAATTCCGACTTCATTGTTTTTGATATTTTCTAAATTGCAATTGCAAAATTATTTAAATACAGCCGCCATTTTTTCGACAGCATAAGTAAACTAATAAAAAATATATAAAATGCTTCTCGTTCCAAACAGTGAAAAACACCATGGAATTTCTATAAATCTTGTGAATGTAGAAATACACTAAATACATGAAACAATGACAAAGAAAGAATTTTTTTTCAATATACAATGCAACAAAACATTTGATATCTACTGTTCAAATGTTTGCTCTACGGAAACGGTAAATTCAAATTGGGGTTGGGGTGGGTGAGAACAAGCCTGAAACGTCTCTTTACGATTCAATCTGGTAAGAGTTAATTACAGGAATATAAAGCCAGATGGCGTCCTTTTCTTAACTTGACCACCAAACAGCGCCAGGCAATTAGCAGTCTTGGATTTTCTGAAAGCACCGGAACAGCTGCAATCATCGATTGAAAGAAATTCCTCAGCTTTTATTGAATTTGCTTTGTTCTCCAAAAGACTGGAATTTCTTTGAACAATTGGCAAGTGAACAACAAAAAACAAAAAAAAATAATTATTTTTAAATTGTAAATCTTTGTTGTTTAGAGATGAAGTTGTTTCATTATTGTTTTAAGTCTTCCAACTTTATTGGAAAATAAATGAAGACCACACGGGAAAAACGATCAAACTCCAGTTTTTGCATTTTTTAGTTACAATCCCTACTAGGTTTGACTACAGTTAAACTATATAGTTATTTACAATACAACTGTAAAAACGATCAGACTCAACTTAGCTTCTAAGTTTACGCATCTACTAAAAGAACTATTAGATTTTGAAGTTTAAAATCCAAATCACTCAAAATGATAAAACGTGAGTTTGATCGTTTTTCCTGAGTGGTCTTCAAATGTATTCACATCTTTGTCTGTCCACACAATATCCCCAAAGGTTCACAATGAATTTCATCACATTTTGTGGAAGGGTGGCCAATGGGCTAAAGAAGAATTTATTAAATTTTGCGATGGATCCAGGAATTTTTTTAAGAGTTACCTCACTCTCATCATAGCTATATGTCTCCACACAATATCTCCAAAAGTTTTTACTGAATTTTAATGACATTTTGTGGAAGGGATGGCCGTGAGCAGGCAGATCAAAAAACTTTTTTTACAGTTATCTCACCAACATCGTAGCTATATATGAACTGATTTTCATTCCGGTTTTAGTGACAATGGCATTGATAGATATGCGCTCTCTGAGTGTTTTCTAGTTGTTCCAGGTTTTTATGTTTTGATCAATTTCTTCGTCGATTGTTCTGTCTGCGCTTTTTTCTATATTCTAGACTAGCAGAGTACCTGTCAAAAATGACAGGATTTGTTCTGTTACGTATGGAGAAATTATAAAAGTATATTTTATTTTGAAATTCAAAGAATGGATAATTTGATATCCGATAGAATATGATAATTCTATACTGGAGAAATGGGCCGCCCCCTCAAGGTCAGACTTGATGAACACAAGAAGGCCATAATCAGGGGCGAGATAGATAAATCTGCTATGGCCGACTACATCTGGAGAGAGAACTGCGAGCATCTTCCTCTTTGGGAGGAAGTCCAGATTATCGACAGAGAACAATGTTGGAAGCAGAGAAAAATCAAAGAGGCAGCTCACATCAAAATGTCGACTAAATGCATTAGCCAGACAAGTGCGGATTTCAACCCGATGTGGCTTCAACTTCAACAAATCTAAACCCGACAAGACAAAGACACAGAAACACCCGGGCCATACGCTATAAGGGCTAACCCCCCCTTTAAACATAACTTCTGTTTAACCCATCACACTCCGATTTTACACCTGAAGAAGGCCGAAGAATGGATCGGCCGAAAAGTCTTGTTTACAACACAAATAAGGAGTTCAATCGTCCAAAGAACCATTTGAATATTAATGACCCTTCTCAAAACTATAGAGAATATAATTTTACAGACATTTATTGATTGGGAATCTATATTAGCTCGGCATTGGTGTGAGCGATTGATAAACGAGCGGCTTAGATCATGTAAATCCATTCTTTGAATTTATACTATCGGCATAGGGAACCACATTACATTCGTGACAAAAAAAAACGATCATAAAAATAGGGAGGCGGGCGATGTGTACAGTTCAAAGATGCCTTTACATGAGAATGCTGTTAGCTAAGATGGTTAGAGCAGAGCTGCGTATAGGGTGCCTCGAAGATGGATGTGGGTTCAATCCCCTCACAGCGCTTGTTTCTTTAATTACACGATCTAGGCCACTTGTTTATCAATCACTCACACCGATGCCAAGCTAATATAGGTTCCCAATTAATATGTCTTTATAATTATCATATATTTTAGTATAAATGTACTTATTACCTTCTCTAAATTTTTTTTATTGCATTTTAATAATACAGCCGTCAGTTTAAAGTTTAAAATCTATCATGGCCTTTTTGATTATTTTTTTAATTTATATTTCTTTTCCCCTCTAATAATACTGGTGTGTCGAAAGGAATTTATTTTTCAGTTGATTTTCCCCCTCTCGACACATTCGGTTTTTTAATAATTTTAAAACAAAAAGGCCAACAGAATTGGGTAAAAAATGAATTTCTTTTTTAATGTGAGAAAAACCTCAGTTTTATTAATGAGAAATTGGAACAAAGACAGCAGTAGTAGTAATAGTATGGTAGATGCAAACACAGACACATAGATAGATGTGTGCTTCGGAGTAGCCGAACACACAAACACAAAGTTAGCTTCAGCCCCCTTCCTGTTTGCTAATGCTATAGTGTGACATAAAGAGACAAACATTCAAACAAAAAAATGACAACAGCTTTTATATAGTAA
Organism: Architeuthis dux; assembly: GCA_006491835.1. Lineage (NCBI taxonomy): Eukaryota > Metazoa > Mollusca > Cephalopoda > Oegopsida > Architeuthidae > Architeuthis > Architeuthis dux. The sequence goes on along the minus strand of VCCN01003440.1, from coordinate 2,253,519 downwards.
GATTTCTGAAATTTACCGGCCAAAAAATTAATATAAATATATACTTGTCGTTATAATAATTATTATTATGGCGTGGTATTTATAACAATAGTGCTCAATATTAATTAAAATAGAGCTTGGATAATATAACAATATTATGGTATATCCACAACAAAATTTGTTTCACTCTTATTAGTGAATCTTCAGGTGATGATTTTCCACCTGAAGATTCACTAATAAGTGTGAAACAAATTTGTTGTGGATATACCATACCATATATATATATATATAAAAAAAATTCTTTTGCGCCTCGTGGTATAATGGTTAGGAACCTGGTGAGTTTGATCCTCAATGGGTTCCCCATACTTGTGGCCTTGTGCCAAAACTATGCTTAGTAAATAGAATTTTTAAAATATTTTATGAAAGGATTTTAACTTAGAAACGTGATACATTTTCTATTTTAAGAAGACGTCTCACGGAAAAGAGTAAACAAAAAAGGCTTTCCATGACCCATCTGGGTTTTTGGCAGATGACAAATAATGAAAAAAAAATTTCTTAGAGAGCCCCCCCCCCCCTCTAAGAAATTTTTTTTCTGGAGGGTTTTTATCGTTGTTATTATAAAAGCATTCTCTATTATTTTGATCCAAGATTCAAAATGCATTCACATATAAAAAGGCATGAACACATACATACATATATTATGATACTGCCCTAAAACAAAAGAACAAACTAAATATAAGAATTATAGCTTGGGGGAGGTGGTGCTTGATCAGCACTACCGGGGAACCATGATAGAATGACTTATTTTTAAATCCTTGAAACAGTTCCATGGCAAACAACTGATAATCCCTACAAGAAAAATAATTTTACATATAGTACTATAAGATCTAATTCTTTGTAAAACATAAATCCCTCTGAACATCTCACATTAACAGTTATTAGTGAATAATTGACTTACATGACAAATAATGAAATAAACGAATAAACAGAACATAAAAACATTTATGTAAGAAATATCTTTAGTTTAAAAACATTTTACATAGTAACATCCTAAATACTGTAAGACTTATATAAATATGAAACTTCTATATTAAAAGAGAAAACATTTTTTCTTTTTCTGAGCAACATCTCTAGTGTTTGAAGCTACAAAGCTTTCTAGATTATATATACATATATAAGTGTCTGCATTCACACGCACTCAACTGATATAATTTTTTTTGCAAACCCTGAGCAATAAGTGGGAACACTAGCTTAAATCCCTCCCATGGTAGGCGGATTGGGGTACAAGGGGAGATAATCCAAAGTTTATGGGAACTAGAATCCCCATATCTCTTGCATAAAAATTTTTTTTTTAAATAAATAAAGATTTTAAATCGACTTACCTCACTATCAAAAGACATTTGTACAGCAGATCCTGCACCCTGGATGTAGTGACCATACCTGCGAATGAAAAGAATTCTATAAGAACCAGCAGCAGCAGTCATTATCCTTTCATGGGTTTACGGTCCAAATCTCGTTGGTATGTTGGAATTATCATTATTATATACTAATTTACTCATACTGGTGTCCTCATCTCTTCTCCCCCAGATATGTGTAAATAGAGCAGACTGGGGTCTCTATGTTGGCAACCAGTCTAGGAGATTCCAAATTATTCACTTGGGTGTGTCCACACGATATCTAAAAAAGTTCTCAATGAATTTCAATTAAATTTTGTGGAAGGGTGGGCTATATTAAATTTTGGGGCGAATCCAGGAATTTGTTTTCGATAGAGATATTTTTTATTAT
>VCCN01003440.1:2216926-2231209 GCA_006491835.1 Architeuthis dux | reverse complement strand
GTGTAGATCTTGTTGGCGACAGGGTTGATATCTATGGCTGCTACAACTTCAAATTTTAACCCACTTTCTGAATTGAAAAGAAAAGTGAAAACTGAATCATTGAATAACCCAACATGGAAAGCAGATTTCACGCACAATGTTAGAAACCGTCAACCAAAACTGTCAATATAGGTTTCTTCATTATTATTTAAATTTTTATGACTACTTTTTACCTTCATCTTAAATTGTATTAGTTGCTTTTGTTAGATGAAGTATTATAAATCATGATTATTTAAGTTTTTATGACTACTCTTTACCGTCATCTTAAATTTTATTAGTTGCTTTTTATCCCGATCAACGCTATTTGCTCACTGCCGGAGGGTAAGCAGTCTGAGCGAAAGTTACAATAAAAAGCAACTAATAACATTTAAGATGAAGGTAAAAAGTAGTCATAAAAATTTAAATAATGATTTATGATACTTCATCTAACAAAAATAAAAAGAAAATAAGTTTCTTCAGTTTTCAAGTCGGTCCAGCAGGATGGCTCTGTATGTATCACGCATACAGGCCACACCAATAGAGGGCTAAAAATGTAAACATTTATTCCTTATTGTCAAGAAAAAAATAGCTTTTTAGTGGGCGGTTCAATTTGCAATAGAAATTTATGCTAAATTGATCCCTTAGTTTGTGTCCAGCAGCATTCACACTTTTTTGAAAATTCAGACGTTTTTAGTGATCACCAACCAACAACTTAAAGGGCAAGAGAAGTAACTTATTCATCGATCACCCATTTTTCAAATTTTTTTTTAATTGATCACCCCCAGCACGGTATGCTGCCAAAAGATGTTGGTCACGTGACGGTTTCTATTGAGTGACTAACCAGACCTGTTTTCATTTTTGTAGATTTGATATTTTCCTAGTATTATTTTGTTGTAAGCGATCGTCGAGTGCCTTCAGAACAAAAACCCGAATTAATTTGGGACGCTAATTCAGATTTCGCTTGAAAACCGATTTCATTTGACTTTTAGCGTAATAAAAATAAAAAACTTAATTTTTATTATTTTAATTTTATTTTATTTATAAATCTTTAAAAAATAATAAAATATATACAATGTTAAAAGGGAGATAACTTTTGAAATTTCGAAAGAGTTGTCTTCTCTTGATCAACATCGCATGGAAGATAAATTCTAATTTCATTAATATTGACATTTTTTTTCCTTAGTCTTTTTTGTTGCTTTTTATCACAACGTTCAGGTGGTTACATTCTACGACCGTTTTTTAAGCAGCATGAGTCAGAAATACTTTCATCTTGTGTTGCTTTCTCAATCATTGATATTTTAATGCGCAAATATAGGTTTATTTATTTGGGACGAGTCCCTTCAGTTTCGGTTTCATATTTTTGTTTAGTTTTAAAACAACGCTCAGATCGTTTTTAATTAATTCTACGACCGTTAAATAAGCAGCAAGGATCAGAAATTAAAGGAAGTAAGCCATCTTCACACAAGTTCTAACTTTGAAACCATAGCCGCAAGTTAATTACAGGTGGATGGAAGGGAGGTTTAAGAATAAAATCAAGAAATAAGGGGGAAATTATTTACATCGGTTCAATATTGAAACTAAGAGCCGAAACATTCATGGCACGTCGAATGGCTTAAGTTAATATAAGTTAAGCTATATTTCATTTGGTTTTTTATGCAGCATCTGTAGATTTTACCACATTTCAGTAAATTGTACATCTCTATAAATGTTGGTGACTCGTCTGTATAAGAATTATTTTTATTGTAAGAAATATTTATCCCAAAGTGAATGGAGAATTTTTCAATCTAAAAATGATGTTTTTCATGTTTAGAACCGGAGATTTTTGTCTTTGAAGAAATTGTTTCCGGTGTAAACAGTGCAGTGGCGTGGCAAGAGGGGGCGAGGGCGAAAGTCGTCCCCAGGCGCAAAAAAATCCTTAGCAGACACCTACTCAGACGTCATCCAAAGTCAAACTGAAATAATACAAAAGCTTATTTCATTCAAAGACATGTACAAAGAGATAATGAGTACTAAAATCACAGAAGAAAAAAGTCACAGGAACAAAAGTCACGGAACAAAAGTCACAATGTAGCGTTACCCCGAACTACCAAAAATACATAATAGGAAAAAAGTCACAACTAAATAGGTAATCAAACATTTTAAGGGTGGGGGCGCAAATATTATCTTTGCCCCGGGCGCTGAGAACCCTTCCTACGCCATTGAAACAGTGGGACGTAATAATTAGCATATAGAAAGAAAGAAAAAAAAAATTCAATAAAACTGCAGATTTTGTTTGGGAACTTTGTCGTTGCTTTTTAAAAATAGAATATATTTAAAAAGCTTATTTTATGGACAAATATGTTAAAAAAAAAATTTTTAAATAAAATATTTTATCACTTTTGTGTACTGTAAATAAAAATTGTGTTCGTGATTTTTTTTTAAAACTTACATCTGAAACTTAAATTTCATGTATCTTAACTTTTTTAGCGTAAATAAAAATATTTGTGAAATTTATTTAAACATTTTTTTTATTTGTTACTCTAAACTAGGACGTTAAAAAACAGCTGTTTAAACTGCAAGATACCCAATAAGTTTAGAGTAACAAATAAAAAAAAAAGTATACAAGTTATATATAAAAGTACACATAACATGATTTACCTTCCTATTAATTTGATTTAAAAAAAATTTTTTTAAAAAGAAGCAACTAAAAAATTAAGATGAATGTAAATAGTAAATACACAAAAATTAAATGATGATTTACAATACTTCAAAAAAGTAAGTATAAATATCTAAAATTAAACATTTAAATATAGAAACGACGTGAAAAATCAACGAAAACCTGTTTAAACTGCAAAGATACCCATTTATGTAGCTTAACTTTAAGCGTAAATAAAAACAAAAGTGTTTGTGGAATTAATTTATATTAATAAATTGTACATCGTTAAATTGTTATCAGTAAAGTCGTGTTTTAGGGTTAGTTGAGGATAGGGTCGAAGGATCAGTTACTCGGATTTAAAAGTATAATCCTTAGACTGCCACAAGTCTCTAGAGAAGCACATGATATTGAACGCTGGAAATGATTGCCGAATTTAGCACGGGAAAGGTAACAAATGCCCCCTTCAAAATATAATTAATAATAAACTTCAATGGTTTTAGATTATTATTCGCATATTTGAATTGATTCTATTGAGCAAAAAAAATATTTTCTTTTTGGCTCTAAATTTTCTCCGCGTGTTGACGATTTAGCGCTAGATTCAGCGCGTTTCTTGTTTTGGCAGTGCAAAAAGCGCTAAATTAGCGCGTTTGCGCCTAAAACATTTTGGCCGTTTTCTGGCTATTTTTTTTACCATTCTTAGCGACTTTTTGTGTTTATTGGCTATTTTTAAAAAATTAACGCTTTTTTAACAGTCAAACTAGCGCGAACATATTTTTTGAGTTGGCAACACTTGATGCTTGATAACATCTAATAGAATTGACAATTCGACGTAGATTGAAAAGGAGTCAAGTAAATCCTGTGAATTAAAAGAAGGGCCGGCTTACCCCCAACGTGGGCAGTAGTTACCAATAGGCCCTTTCTGTGGTTAAGGTTCCTTTTATGGCCTAGGCCAGGTGTTAAACCGGGGGTAAATTTGTTGATTCTAGATTTGAACATATTTTTAAAATGATAATAAAAAAGATCTGAAGTTAAGAAAATCTGAAGTAGGCCTAAATTGTGAAAAAATACTAATTGTTTCTTCTATCGTTTTTTGGACTTAACAATCTGTATTCGATACTTCTTAATTACCGTGTTGTGTGTTGTCTTGCCAACATAGTCTTAGAATTGATTTAGTATTCAGAAGATTCTCGGGAAAACGAAAGAAAAAGTCATTTCTATGAAAAACGAAACATACAACAAGTAATCCATATGCGAAAACTATATCTCTCGTATATTGATTTAACTAGTATGTTCTATAATAATAGACTACCCACCGAAAGCCGCCTGTATTTTCGTGTATTTCTCTAGATTTCAGGTGAGAGTAAATTAACGTTCAAAAAGTTGCCAGGGGTATGGGACGAAAAAGGTTGGGAACCCCTGGCCTTGAGGCCCTAACTATTGTTTGAATAATCAACTTTTTGACACAGAAAGATTAGTACGTAAATTTAATATCAAATTTGTTTGGGAGTTCGTTTTTCATGTTGGAATTTATGTTTTTCTGATAGGCTATTCCATGGGTCTTGCAGCTTTAGAAGAGGAGGAATGTCTCCTCCTGGGTCAGCAACTTTCTGAATAAAGAAAGAAATCTCCATTTTTCTCACCTAATAAAGCAAAATGCATTCCACCAATTCCACTGTATAATTCCAACACACGTTTCGCGCCCGGCACCGCCATGTTGCCTTATATTTAAAAAAAACAACCCACGTGCGGTTTGTCAACATGTCCCCTCTGAAAAATGTTCCGGCCCGGATATAAAAATCAAACATACAATCTAATTTTTGATTTTATTAGATAAAGTATTGTAAATCATTATTATTAATTTTTGCTACTTCAGGGTTAGGACTAGTCAGTCAGTCAGGACAAAGGTTAGTTTTTGTTGGGTGCTTTTCACTTATTTTTTTACATTTATTCAGGCCCATCGCCAAGATACAGCAAGTAGAAGCGCTAAACTTTTTATTTAAATAGTCAAAATACGCCAAAAATATACTAAAAATGGTCAAAAAATGGCCAAAATGTTTAAGCACGCCTGACCATTTTTAGTAATTTTTCACTCTGCCTAAACAAAAAATGGCTAATTTAGCGCTTTTTCACACTGACAAAAGTAAAACAAAAAATGGCTAATTTAGCGCTTTTTAACTCTGACAAAAGTAAAACAAAAAATGGCTAATTTAGCGCTTTTTCACTCTGACAAAAATAAAACAAAACATGGCTAATTTATCACGCACCCACACACCATGGTTAGGGGGCGAAGAAAATTTTCAATTCTACAAGCTCTAAAACAGCCATTTCAGTGTATTGAAAACCTATCTTAACCCATAAGAACCCACTGTGACACCGGTGTCACATACAATTTCATTGATCTGCACAGTCTCTTATATAATATTATATTTTATCCTTGATTTTAACTCATGAAGTGTACTAAGTGACATATAAAGAACATCCTGATGCAGTCACGTGACTGTGGGTCAATTTGCCTACACAGAATCCCACATAATGTTCCTTCATGTAGAAATGTGTCTGGGTTCTTGTGGGTTAACGTAATTTAAACCAAGATAATCAACGAAATGCAGGAGACTTGGTAGGTCTGCAAACAGGAAGGAAAACATTTTTTACAAGCATATTTTTTTTAATGCGGGAGGTTCGTACAAATTCATTATATGGGAGAGCACTTGGCTTCAAAATGCGGGAGTTCCCGCGAAATGCGGGAGACTTGATAGGTCTGCATATTTCGTGTCAAGAAAAAGGATTTAATCATTTTTGACGAACCACTTCCAAACAATTACCCAATAGTGTTTGCTCCCCCCAAAATCGAATTCCGCTTAGGGCACCTTAAAAGGTTGGACCGGGCCTGAGAAGGACGAATACTTATGGGGAATAGATTAATGCAGTATGGGTATTTAACCAACACCCACCCACGAGGGCAGAATGTGACACAAGGTCGGGTTTAATGTGGTGGTCCCACATGTTTACGTGTATGCAGCGATCAAAATTGTCCAGTCCCCTCGGCACTTCCCTTTGTGACGCCCCAGGCATCAGGGATTGACTCTGACTCCACCCCTTTAAGTGCAATGGGGAGGTGCAGCCTGTATAGACGGCCCTCTGGAACTATTATACAACTTATTATTTTATTCTCCGGTCACGGATGACCAGGGATCTCGCATAAATGCCAGATGATTAATAATGTAGTATGAAGGGGCCACGAAAGGAACTCGTTAAGATTAGGATAGAATATCAAAAGGACGATCATCTCTCCCTAGCTGCAACATAATAATGCTACTGAGCACCGGACAGAGAGCTGGTAATAGACCCAGGCCACACGGGAAGTATATGGTATCCGGCATTTTCATCGTGCGTAAGATAATCGCAGGAATTCTCATAGCAGAAATGGCTATTTCCGGGCCACTTTTTATAGCTGAAATTTTCGTTGACAAACAACAACGTCTTAACTTAACGATAATCAGCGACAACAGATTAAGCTGACTTTATCGTTTAGTTTCGTTTCGGCTATAAAAGTAGCTAGGAAATAGCTATTTCAGCTACGAAGATGCACGCGATTAAAATACCGGCTACGAAAGTGCCGTAACCCGGTAAATATAGGCTCCTATTTCAAACTGCTCATTACGTATTTTTGTAATCAGTGCTAAATAAATATGACTTATGTATGGGTATATACATATGTACGCCTCTGAGGTAGGCCCCCCTCAAAACCGTAGGCTCGGGACAAATGACCCCACTGGAACACCTGCTAGAGCCTGCTGAACACTAAAATCAAGATCAACCATCGGCCTCACGATACGCACTTTAAACACGTTAGATAGTGTAACTAGAGCCCGGCTCGTACACGTGACGAAGGAAAAGGTTTGACGCTTCTTACTAGTGTATAGAACGATCTTTATTTCGTGTTAACTTTACGTCCAGTACAACTGTTAACTCTGGAGTACAGCATTCAGTACAACGTGAAAACTGCAAATAATAAAGTCATGAATTAGGCGAATACACAAACACAATAATAAGGCCATGAATTAGGCAAATACACAATACGTGAGAACGGTTAACATTGTAAACCGACATACATAATGTTTACGTTTGAACGTGTAAAGCCGTTAATACAAAAATGAGGCCATGAATTAGGCGAATACACAAACACAATAATAAAGCCATGAATTAGGCAAATACACGATACACAAGGAACGGTTAATATCGTAGATAATACACGCACAATCACTCAAAATCTACTGGAGAAATGAGTGAGTTCATGAAGCTTGTTTGGAGTGGCAATCTAGATCGAGGCGAATCGAGCAAGAGCACAAAGGTTTGGGACAAAAGGTAAAAAAACCTCTTTTCTGTTACCGTAATTCGCCTTTGCCGGTGAAGATGGTCTAAGATTTGATGTCGCGATCGGATGAGGAGAGGTCGTGCGCCAGAGACGATTTTCTGCGGGACTGCCGGAAGAGCCCGGCAGCGCTTTAATATGGGCCAAGAAATGTGTGTGTGCGCCGAACACGTGTTTCGGATTAACCCTGGAATCACAAGGTCAATTTATTCTGACCCCGGCCTCGGCGCGAACGAATTTGGGGTCGCCTTTCTTCGAAGAAAAATGTTCATAAACTGGAGACTTTCGATCCCACTTATATTCTCGTTAGCGGTGACAAGGCCGGGCGAAAGACGACTCCGTCTGTCTGCGAAGACCGACTCCCTATCATCGGGAGCGCACGGTGGCGCCTGGTGACTCCTCATCCCAAGTCTTACATCCGGACGACGGTTCCTTTGAATTCTTTACTCTATCTCAAACCATGTGCGTCTGACTTCAGCTACAGACAGGACCCCTCATCAAATGAAGCCATTGTATGAAGAGAACCAATAATCTTGGTAAATGGTCTAATTACCTTAATTGGATATCTAATGACCTTTGCTACACATAAATAATGAAGATTCTGGAATAGGTGCCAGGTAAATGTTATTAATCTGCCTCCCCACGAAGGCAAATTTGGCACAAGGTCAGTTTAGGGTTGAGTCCTGCACGCGACCGTGCATGCAGAAGAGGTGGAGATCCCAAATCCCCGTGACTAGAGACCTGAGTGGGGAGAATCCCAAGTCCCTGTCACTGAGACAAATGCCACGAGGACCGGGATAATGATGCCTCCCTGACCTGTGCCAGGTAAGTATTAACACCGCCGTATGGATTTGTCACGACAGGAACTCGTTAAGATTAGGATGGAATAGCGAGAACCAGCACCCCGCCTACCCCTTTCTTCGGTCACGTGTCTTATCTGTAAAGATAAATAAAAAGCAAACCAACATGAAAAGTCGAGTGGATGTTTAGGAAGACGATAAAACAATTCATTTTAATCAGGCGCGGACGTCTACGTCAGAGATTGTTTTTTCTGGGTCTATCTTCTTGACCTCTTTCCGTGTTTTAAGCAATCCTTGTCATTTTTGGTCTCCCTAGGTGCTGGTCTCCCTGGGTACTGATCTTCTGGTGGGACGGTCGTATTCAGCTAGGGCTTGGTCTGGCGGGTGTTGCTGATGTTAATTTTAGTAGATGTCCAAGCCAATTAATATATCACAAAAACCACCAACTGAAGATACATTTTACAGATGTAATACGGGTAGATATTTTAGGTGTGAGTATTTTAGAATTTGTTATACTTGTGTAGTAAACTAGTTTCTTTTGACAGGTGGTTTTAAAACATGTTAATAGAAACAGAGTTTACTATTATATCTGAAAAGGAGTTCCAGTATGAAAGCGATCTTGATGTTATACATCTGTCTCTAATACCAGGGTGGTGGTGTATTAAATCGGGCCGCCCTCATGATCCTACATTTAGAGTACCAAAATGTTCCTTAGAATGTCCGCTTTCAGAAAAAAAGATGTCCCCACGAAAAAAGCTGGGAAGAACTACCTCATTTGCATAAAACAAAATGACTGCCAGCACATACCAAAAAAACAGAATTTCATATTTCGTCTCCCAGTTGACATATCTGAGTGCTTTAAAAAGCTAAATCATGGTTTTCAGACATGAGGAATTCAAAAACATTAATTTATAGGTATTTCAGGATTTTACAAGGAAATGTCAAGTATACTTTATAGGCCAAAGTGTATAGATTGTCGATTTAATTCATGAAGGAGATATATACATAAATATATATATCGTTAGAAAGAGAGTTTTATCAGCTTTCCAATGGTGTATGTTCACAATTTGTATCTGTTGGGCTTAAAAAGTTACAGCCCAAAAAGTGAAGCTAAGTATTGAGCATTTTACGGAACATTTTTGTACCCTAAATGTAGGATCATGTGGGGTGCACGGTAGGCCGTGCTGGGCCCCGCCCTATATTTGGTATTTCTGACTGTGACCTCTGTTTGTTGTTCTTAGCGTTCTTTGTAGCCGTCTCCTTTTGATGTTTTCCCTCCATAGTTTTTGCCGTTAGTTCTTTTGTACAAATCTTCATTTGTAATATTGTCCAGTGTTGTTGCGTTCGCCATTCTTCGCGTTTGCAGCCGACATCGTTGGAAGACGTCTACTGTTTGTTGTAGGTGAGATGAGTTCTAATGCAGAGTTCACAGTTGTATAGACATACACAGATTCACTCTGTAAGAAATGCAAACAGAGTAAACTCGTGCTACAAAAAGCACTAAGAACAACAAACAGAAGTCACAGTCATAAATACCAAATATACCACCACCCAGGTACAGACCTGCCAAGGTCGATATCAGGAAAAGTGCTCATCAGGAAATCTGTCCATCACGAATTTATCAAGGGAGGAAAAGTGCCCATTAAAACATAATTTTCCAATCATATAGTTTCCGGGAAAATTTTATAATGTTTTATTATAAACTTTTGACACAACTTACTTCTGTTTTTCTTTCATGAATTCTCTTATTTCTTTTGTTTTTTTTTCACTCTGACCATAAGCATTTTATTTTTTGAAAGCTACTGGGAAAAATTGGGAACATTTCAAGTAGTTCACAACATTGAAAACGTTGGTTGGGGATGACAAGCTATCCTGAATTCTTTCTCAACAAAAATCATGGGGGAGAGTGGGAGACAAAGAATATTGCGGGATTTATTGACTGATCTGCTGGTATTAAACAGATTCCTAACTTCAAGATCCCTTTCCTAATGGAACTCGCTAGTAGAGCACAATCCAAATATACTAAAAACAAAAACACTAAATAACTTCAAGAACAAATACGACAATTACACGACACATGAAAAAAAACAAAAAACCTTTGAAGAAAATAATTTAGACAGAGGCGAGATACAAGCACAAATATGTACATCATTTTTACTTGCAAAGATGTTCATGTGGTTACTGGGACTACCTTTGAAATATAGAAACATTATCAATAAGTGACTTCACTTGAAAGAAACCAGGGAAGGTGACCTTGTCACAACGTGTATACTTTCAAGCGTGTGCGCCTATCGTGGTCTATTGAGGGTTAAGGTCAAACAACAAATTATACACCTGAGACGCGAAAAAAAAGGATTAAAACGATATTAAATAAATGTTTCGTACAGAATAAACAAACTGGCTAACAAAAAATACAAACTCGGGGATTTTTTTGGTGGGCAATAATTGTAGTTTTATCAAACAATAAAACAGGAAATATTCTGGGGGGAGAAAATAGTCCCTTGATCGTTGAGGTAAATTTCGGGGAGAGAAAAATAGTCCCAATGAGGACGATCAAATAGTGTGGTTTCAAAATGTTCAAATGTTTTTAAAATGTTGATTTTGGTCCACAGCCTTTAGAAAAGGCAAAAGAAAGAAGAAGAGCCTATATCTCCTCGAAGATAAGATGATCGGGTCTCCCCTCGTCGGGGTTAAAACACCCGCCTCAGTCGGCTAGGCCGCGAGCAGCAAGATTTCGTGTCTCCGTCCTCTTCCACCGCTCTGGCGCTTCTACCCTACTGTCTGTCTTCCTCCTCCGCGCCGAATTCAAAATCCCGGGGAAACGGGATCTTCCTAAAATCTTTCCTTTGTCTTTCGCGCGCCAATTTTTTAACTCTCGGACAGACGAGATTCTCTGTTTACATTTTTTCTTTGTCGTTCCTCAATGGGCTTAACTCAGATGGACGACTCAGCAGTTCTCTCCTTTCCACTCTCTTACAGACCTTATTGTTGCTTCAAGCACAGCGTTCCAGTCATCCACCACCATGTTCGATAAGAGGTTTTAGATAAAACAGTAAACTCTATTTCAATTAACATGCTTAAAAACAACTTATTAAAAAGAAAACTAGCTTAACACACAAGTAGACAACTTTCTAAAATACACACACCTTCACTATTACATGTTAGATGTATCTTAAGTGTGTCTTTTTTAAGATATAAAGATCGAGCAGACATATACATTAAAAGATTTAGTTCGGACGCCAGCAGCGGTTACCGTGCACCCCCACCCCCATGTTTCTACATTTAGGGTACCAAAATGTTCCTTAGGATGTCCTCTTTCAGAAAAAAGATGTTCACACGAAAAAAGTTGGGAAGAACTACCTCATTTGCATAAAACAAAATCACACACCAAAAAAACAGACTTTCATATTTCGTCTCCGAGTACTTTAAAAGCTAAATCATGGTTTTCAGACATGGGGAGTCCATAAATACACTTTCTCTTACCATAAAAGTAATTTTTGAGTTTTAAGTATTCCAGTATTTTACAAGGATATATCAAGTATATGTGTTCTTTATAGGCCAAGGTCTATCGATTGAAAAGTTACAACCCAAAACGTGAAGCTAGGTATTCGGCATTTTACGAGAAAACTTCAAGTAAGCAGTCCAGGTTTTATGGATTCTTGAGGCAGGTATATACATATATATACCGTTAGAAAGATAATTTCGTCAGCTTTCCAACAGTGTCTCTTGTCAATTTACAGCCGAAAACGTGAAGCTAAGTATTCACCTTCAATGTCAACCACTATTACATGTTAGATGTATCTTCAGTTTGTCATTTTTAAGATATAAAGATCGAGCAGACATATGCATTAAAAGATTCTCACTTTGGTTTCTATTGTATTTTAACCAAGCGCGATTTACGTAAACGAACACGAATTTAAAATGAAACGCTGTCAGTTATTTGTGAGACGCGGACTGCATTCTACTGTACAAGCATATTGTTTGTCTTCTAGAATAGCTGTTCATTCTTTTCTTATTACCATTACTATAAGATTAGAGAACATTTTATATAACAACGTATTTAATACAACATTTGAAAGAAACATCCGTCGAACCCCCCGTTCACAAAACTTACAATGTTTCAAACGGGGCCAGAAACAAAACTATCAGACGATTTGGAAAAGACTGCCAATTCTATTGTCTATAATGTGATCAGAAGAATTTTGGAATGTTCAAAATACCGATCCATATCGGCAATATGTTCTCCCTCCTCATCGGGTCTTCTTTGTTCCCTAAGCGAAGACTCTGTAAGCAGTAAATCGCTCCCGCTAATTCAGACCACTCCCGAAGATGGTACTCGTTACTCTTTGGGGATCACTATGGACGACACAATGTCGAAGCTTCTTGATACAGTGCCGAACGACACAAACCCTGTTAATTCCACCAATGAGAATAACGTTCAAAACGATAGTGTTTCTACTGAGGAATACACAGCAAGTTGTCCCCCGAGAGAGGTTTGTTAAGAACGTTGTATTATTATTAACGGTTTGCGATTGTTACCTTTTCCGCGTTAAATTCAACACTCATTGGTGCCAGTTGAAAGGTTATAGTTTAAAATCAAGTAGCTAACCCTATCACTAACCATAACACTAACCCTAAAAACCCTAACCCTAACTTATATATACTTTGTTGTTAAATTCAAACGAATATAGTGCAGCAAAAAATAACACTGAAAATGATTGCTGAATTTAGCACGGAAAAGGTATAGGCCGTATAATTATTCTGCCCCGAAGATCAACATAAAAATAATCCAAACATCAGCATACGATGATCGCAGGGCCTACCGTGCACTCAACTCCCATGATCCTACATTTGGGGTACCAAGGATGTCCTTTTTCAGAAAACAAAATGGCCGCCAGCGCACACAAAAAAACAGAATGTCATATCTCGTCTCCCAGTTGACATATCTGAGTACTAAATCATGGTTTTCCGACATGAGGAAATCAAAAATATACTTTATTTTACCATTAAACAATTAATTCATAGGTATTTCAGTATTTTACAAGGAAATTCCAAGTATATTTTATAGGCCAAAGTCTATGTATTGTGGGAGACGAGATATGAAATTCTTTTTTTTTTTTTGGTGTGTGCTGGCGGCCATTTTGTTTTATGCAAATGAGTTAGTTCTTCCCAACTTATTTCTTGGGAACATCTTTTTTCTGAAAGTGGACATCCTAATGAACATTTTGGTACTATAAATGTAGGATCATGGGGCGGGGTGCACGGTATGCCCTGCTGGCCCCCGGCCTAGTAACAATCGCCACGTTTTGTTTGGCCTTGTAAATCTAGAAATTCTCCGAGAAATATTTGTTTGTAGAAACTGAATAGTTTGGCCACCATTGTTATGAAGAGTTGTTTGTTTGGAGATAAGTTTATATTCAATCTAAAATGTTCATCTGACTCTAGGAATACCAATGTAATGCTCGCAGTGTTCCTTGGAATGTAGGTAGGGTGGGGAAACCGGGGCACAGTGGTTCATAAACAATTAATTGTAGCTAAAAGCTAATTTTATTAATATATTTGGGTAGATAAAAAGATCATATCTGTTGGGTGTGAAATAGGTTATATGAAGCTAAGAAAGTAATATCTCTCTAAGTTAGCAGCTGGCAGGCACTTGATTTTTAAAAGAATTTCTGATCCACTGTGCCCGGCCCTAGTACACAGTGACTCACGCCACAGGGAACAATAAAGCAACATAAGATTGAATGAGATTGGATGATTCAAAGAAGTCCCAGAGTGAAACCCACTACACATTTTATTAAAGTATTGTTGAATTGTAGACTAGGTTACAAAAAGTGATCCTAAAAATCTCTCAAAGATTCATTTGCAAAGGTTAGGCACACTAAAGGAAAGATTTCACACAAAATCACATTGACATAAGCAAAATCACATTGACACAAGCAAAATCACATTGACACAGTCTGAAAAGCAATTTAAGAAAAAAAGAAATAATGATACAAAAGTAAAATTAAAATGCTCTTTTAGTTTCCCGAAACTACATGAAATGAATTGACATGATCAATTTTAATTAAAAGAATCGAAGTGGCTCAGTCCCAGAAGTGAGCCACTGTGCCCCGATTCACAGTACCCCACACATACAATTGAGAAAGATAACCTTACTTCTCTCTAAAGAGCAAGCACAGTAGTCCGGGGGCCAGCAGGGGCTACCGTGCACCCCCTCACCATGATTCTACTTTTCGGGTACCAAACTGTTCCTTAGGATGTTCTCTTTCAGAAAAAAGATGTTCCCAAGAAAGAAGTTGCGAAGAACTACCTCATTTGCATAAAACAAAATGGTCGCCAGCATACACCAACAAAACAGAATTTCATATCTCGTCTCCCAGTTGACATATCTGAGTACTTTAACAAGCTATATTATGGGTTTAAGACATGAGGAATTCAAAAGTACACTTTATTTT
>VCCN01003440.1:2198120-2210662 GCA_006491835.1 Architeuthis dux | reverse complement strand
TATTCAGATATCTAATTGGTGAAGATAATTATGAACAAAAGGGTAGGGGGTAAAACATAAAGATGTTCGCTAAATGAGAACGGCTGAACTCGGTCGTCGAGAAAATAAGAATGGTGGGAGAAAGTAAAATGAGGTGGAATTGAACTTAATTTGCCAGAATGAGACTTTTCTTTAATCCTTTATAGGACAAGTGACTATATATGATCACGTGAGGACCCATCAGCCACATGCACATATTGTAGCCAACATAATCCGCACCAAGCTTTGCAAAGTACACTTGTGTTTGAACAAAGACAGAAACTGTTTTGAGGCATACCACACCCCATTAAATTAGTTTGTTTTTGACCCACACAATACAATTCTAAAATCAACCCGGAGGTGTTATCGTTTTTGTCAACATAACTTTTTGTATCTATTCATTACATTGAATGTTATTCTTTAATTCTATGGTTTATTTAACTTTCTACTTTAATTTTTAATTTTTTTTATATTTTCCATTTTTGATCACTTTTTGGGCACTTCATCAGAGGCGGGTTTTCCCCCATAAACCAAAAAGATTTCAGAAAATTTGCAACTGAAAATATCTTGTAATTAGGTCTAGTTTAACATACAAAAAGGTTGTTTTGATATCTAAAATATTTTTATGGGGGTCCTATAAAGGGTTAAGTCTTTCTTTTGTCTAAATGTCTTTTGTCTAAATGTCTTTTGTCTAAATCTCACTGTCCACAATATTGTAGAAAATTAACAATGTGTGAAAAATGTACAGAAACTTTGAAGTCACTACAGACGCAAAGACGCGGAACAAAGGTTACACAGCTAGTCTAACACGTAATGACTCACTGTAGCGAGATCGCTCATCACTTGATACTCCACGTTTGTGACCTTGTGCCAGAACAATTTAAAGGTAGTAAATATAAAGGGTACCTTACGATCGTATTTCTGTGATCCCGTTCGAAGTGCAGTTTCTCAACCTACTTGGACTACGAACTATTGATTTACTTGTCGTATTTTTCGGCACACGAGGCGGACGCTTTATCAGTTGTTTACTAACGTTACTTCGCCGTTTAAATAATGTAAACAGCCACCCACGGTGTGTGGGGGGGGGGGGTAAATATAGATTTGAATAGATAAGAGTATTAAAATAATCTCACCCGATAGAGTGGAAGGATAGGAAGATCAGGGGGGACAGAGGGGGTTTTGAGATGCGTGTTATATGCCGGAAAATACTACTACTACAACAACTCGAACAAATCATCAGTAGGCGGCTCTGTTACAGACTGAGCCAAATTAACAAGTCTTACATATCCACGAAGATTCATGTTAGAAAAAGCATTGGTCTTGTAAAGCAAAGAGTCTTGAGTTCAATCCACATTGTTGGCAAGTCTATTTAACCCTTGCCGTTCACTGCAGAGAACTATCTTGAATGTTAAAGTTGATTATCTGCAATTAATGACAAGGGTTAAAGAGACTTGCCACCAATGAGCACTGGTCTTGTAAACCAGGGGTCATGAGCTCAGTCATCATTCGTGGCAACTCTATTTAACGTTTATCATTTAGTGCAGAGAATTAACTTCAACATTTGATTGATGTTGGGTCTTCATCAGACTGTCATAGCTCAGTGGCTAGAACACTGGTGTTGTAAACCCGGTGTCATGAGTTCAATTATCATTGGTGGAAAGTCTGTTTAAAGTTTGTTATTAATTGCAGAGAATTACCTTCATCATTTAATAGAATTTGGGTTTTTATCACGCCGTCATAGCTCAGTGGCTAGAGCACTGGTCTTGTAAACCAGGGGTCATGAGTTCAATCCTCATTGGTGGCAAGTCTATTAAACTCTTGTCATTGATTGCAGTGAATAAAGTTCAACACGCCGTCATAGCTCAGTGGCTAGAGCACTGGTCTTGTAAACCAGGATTCATGAGTTCAACCCGCAGCCACGAAAGAAATGATCTTTTCTCTTTCCCTTTCTGTCATCCCCTCTCTCTCTCACGGCGAACAGTGTCATTAATTGCAGAGAATTTCCTTCAACATTTAATTGAAGTTTGGATTTCATCGCTCCGTCATAGCTTAGTGGCTAGAGCACTGGTCTTATAAACCAGTGGTCATGAGTTCAATCCTCATTGGTGCCAAGTCTATTTATCTTTTGTCATTAATTGCAGAGAATTGCCTTCAACATTTAATTGAAGCTTATATGTGTTCGTGCCGTCATAGCTCAGTGGCTAGGGCACTGGTCTTGTAAATCACCGATCATGAGTTCAATCCTCATTGGTGACAAGCCTATTTAACTTTTGTCATTAATTGCAGAGAATTAATTTCAACATTTGATTGAAGTTTGGATTTCATCGTACCGTCATAGCTCTGTGGCTGCAGCATTGGTCTTGTAAAGCAGGTGTCATGAGTTCAATCCTCATTGGTGGCAAGTCATGCTTTAAAGTACTCAGGTATGTCAACTGGGAGACGAGATATGAAATTCTATTTTTGTTTTGGTGTGCTGTCGGCCATTTTGTTTCATGCAAATGAGGTAGTTCTTCCCAACCTTTTTCTTGGAAACACCTTTTTTCTGAAAGAGGACATCCTAAGGAGCATTTTGGTACCCTAAATGTAGCATCATGGGGTGTTGTGCAACGTAGGCCCTGCTGACCCCCAGCCTAATATACCTTTTTGTTTTACAGCAAACAATGTGTTATTTTCCCTCTTTTCTAGCCGGCCCTAAATTTGGACTGGTCAGTTTACCATGGAAACGACTGAAATCCCTTTTCGAAATTTACCACAACCAAGAGAAGATGATGTCTTTGGTTTTGGACAGAGATCGTAAAGTAAGTTCAAACCAATTTTCTCGCCTCTTTCAAATTGCAACAATTTAATTAAATAGATTTAAGATAGATTTCCGTTATCAATAAATCAACAAAAGCAATGACCTACAAACCAGCTTTCAAATTGATTCCATTTTATGCTTGAAAGAATGAACGTAACTTACCTATTGATATTTTCTATAGTTTTGAGAAGAGTCATTAATATTCAAATGGTTCTTCGGACGATTGAACTCCTTCTTGTTGTTTGTGTTTCAAATACGACGTTTCGGCCGATCCATTCTTCGACCTTCTTCAGGTGTAAAATCCGAGTGTGATGGGTTAAACAGAATTTATGTTTAAAGGCGATAACCCTTATAGCACATGGTCCGGGTGTTTCTGTGTCTTTGTCTTGTCGGGTTTAGGTTTGTTGAGAAATGGAAGATCCCCATTAAACATAACTTCTGTTTAATCCATCACACTCGGATTTTACAGATGAAGAAGGCCGAAGAATGGATCGGCCGAAACAAGAAGGAGTTCAATCATCCGAAGAACCATTTGAAACATACCTATAGTTATTAGATTGTGACGAAAGTTCTGTCCGATGTTTCAATTTATTTGGAAACATAAAATTAGTGGTGATAAAAGATACACTTAATCATTAACCCTTTTAGCGCTATGGCCTTTTTGATCATATACCAAAAAGACAAACTGTTACCAACGGTTTCTTCAGTTTTGAAGCTGGTCTGGATGTCCTTTTTAGGCCGATATATCGCCCGTGTAGTGATTTTGGTTATGTTATCGAGTTCGATATATATGTCTGGCAGTGCTATAATGGTTAATATACTCTCCTTCACTTTCAATAACGTAGTTCCATCTATCAACAAGTCTTTTTTGTCAAGCATTGAAGGACTGTTTGGTTATCATTTAAAGGTTCGTAATGGATGATTCCTTGCATGTCCCACCAAACAGTGTGGCGAAGAGGTGGAAATGGACTTGCCCAAAACTCCCCGTTCATCTGGTATCGCTAATAGCAAACTAGAAATTGTTTAAAATGTATATTTGTTATTCTTTTTATAGATTGGTCAGACTGAAACTTATATAAAAATATTATAACAAGGATAAATAATTAAATATAGCATCATGATGATGAAGAAATATTTACCGCCTGTATTTTTAATATATTTTCATACATTATTTTCTGTTTTGTTGTTTGTATAAATTGACCGCTATGGGAGGAATTAAGCATCGTAGCTATTTTAATTTTTCGCGGTTTAGCATTGTTTTGACCCAGACGACAACTTATAACAAGTTCTACAATAGCGCAATAATCAAAAAAATAAAGAAAAATCTGTTTTTAAAAAAATATTGAGTAAAAAACGTTTTTGTAATCAACCGATCAAAAGCCTGAATTATAACTAATCGAGTAAAGCTGAACATTTGCTGATAAAAAAATTATTTTACTTAATTTTCTTGGTTAAAAATTTAATAAATAAGTATCGAACATTATATTAAAATCGAATAATATGCTGGTTTTTGCCAGATTTTAAAATTTCCCACGTGTCGATTTCACGCGGAATCATTGACAAACAACGTCTTTACTTTGCTTAAACAGCGACAACATATTAAGCTGACTTTATCGTTTCGTTTCGGCTATAAAATGTGGCTGGGAAATAGCTATTTCTGCTATGAAAATTCCTGCGATTATCTTTCGCGCGATGAAAATGCCGGATGCCGGTAGCCGACTGTCTGTCTTGTGGGGGTCTTGTGGGGGTCCGCGGAGCAAACGCCGATTGAGCGGGTCGCCGACTTATATAGACGAAGCCAACGAGAATGGAGTGACTCACAACAATCAACACATTGCTGGCGATTTGCTACAGAGAGAACATGTGAAACCCATTTTCAAACCTTTGACTTAGTTTGTTCAAATTGCGATGAACAAGTTATATGGTTAACATTGAATTGTTCTCTAAGTTCCCTGACTATAACAGCAGGATGGGGATGGCATTTCAGCTATCGTGTTCAAGCACTATCGGTACAAAAAGAAAACGGACAGAACTTTCGTTACAACCTAATATACAGGGTGCCCCAAGAGTAACGGCCGATTTGTCCCAAAATTAACGTCAGTTCTATCTAAGGCAAGCAACTCAGCAAGCCTAAAATTACCAGTAAAATTGAATACTCTTGATAGTTAATCAGACGAGTTGCTTCCCTTAGAACCGGCATTAATTTTGGTACAAATCGGGAGTTACTTTTGGGACACCCTATAGAATACAGAATGTTATGGTTGATTCTTTTTCTCTGAACCCTTTCGTTTCTACGCGCAGATCAACGAATTAAAATTGTTGATTTACCAACAACAAATCATGAACTGCAGTTTACAAGAGAAACTTCTTCTCCTGAATTCAACGACCCAAGAACAAAATGACATCAACTCCGGAGATACGGTAATTAATTGGGCTGGCAAATTAGCCATTACTTTGTTTATTAAATTTGACTAGTTTTTACCTCCATCCTAATTTTAGTTGTTTTTAACCAACTTATTAATTCGAGCCACTGTTTATATGGCAACGAATAACAGCGCAATCGGAAATAAAGAGTAAGCCCTCTGAGAAAATCGAACTCCCACCCTCATTGCCAGAGGGAGACTAGTTTACGCCTAGCTGCTTTTTACCAATCGGCCACGAAGACTTAATGGGTTCGCTGATGCTGATTTACACTTATAAACTCACTCCCTACAACCGACTATCTGGGCGATATTTATGTTTTACATATGAGACATAGTAGTCTTTTATAAACCATTACTTGTTTTCCTTTATTGTAATTGACAACATGTGGTGGGGGGCAAACAGGGTATGTGCCCCTCCCTGGATCAGGCCTCACTGAGGGCAAGGGGCTTTGAAGTTTGGAATTCTATAGAGGCTGGGGGAACAACGGGTCACTAAGAACAATGACAGCTTGGGACGAGTCACAGTTGAAGCACTCCCTAGTCTGTTACCCCACAACCAACATCCGGGCATATCATTTGTGCCCCCTCCCTTTGAATATATTCTTTTGTCCTCCCCATCCCCGGAAATGTGGCAGCGGACGCCCATGACTGACAATTTTAACTATAGAGCTATTCGGGCTTTTTAAATATCGAAAGACCTGTACCGTATTTTCCTGTCTATAAGACGCATGCCTTACAAAGGATATTTGGAAGACTATCGCTCACTGCAACTGATCCAAACTACGTAGCTGCCCATTTTGAGTTTCAGTCAAAATAACAGTACATTGGGGGCAGTGTAATATTGGAAACCGTCAACCAGAACTGTTACCTAAACTATTAACATAGGTTTCTTCAGTTTTAAAGTTGGTCTGGCTGGCTGTATCACGCGTACAGGCCGCACCAATGGATAAAAGGTTGAAAATTACAACATTTACTCCTTGTTATGTCTAGAAAAAAAGTTTTAGTTGTTTTGTTAAAATTCGCCCCCCAATAGGTTTTTTTTATTGGGGGTCAATTTACAATGTAAGTTTATGCTAAATCACTTAGTTTGTGTCCGGAAGCGTTCATGCTCGTTCTTTTGAAAATTCAGACTGTTTAGTGATCCAACAAAAGGCGAGAGAAGTAACTCGTTCATTGATCACCCCTTTTTCCAATTTTCTTAATTGATCACCCCCAACTCCGCATGCTGCCAAAAGACATTGGTCATATGACGGTTTCTATTGAATGACTAACCAGACCTGTTTGTTTTTATTTAGTTTTTTAAAATTTGATATGTCGACATATATGGTGTTTATAAGTTCTTTGTTCCTACAACTTCAGGATAATTACAACGAGAGGACTATACAATTATCGAAGTTTCTGGGGTTGGAATTATCATTTAATATTGATTCATTTATTAATACATTTAATAGCATTATCTATTAATAAGAATTATTATTACTAGCTGAAAATCCACCCCCCATAAATGTATATAGCCGGATACCCGTAATCGTGAGACTATTGACTGAAAAATAAATAAATACATCCTCTTTTTTCTATAGTTTTGAGAAGGGTCATTGAAATGGTTTTTCGGACGGTTGAACTCCTTCTTGTTATTTGTAGAATCCGAGTGTGATAACCCATCACACTCGGAATTTACACCTGAAGAAGGCCGAAGAATGGATCGGCCGAAACGTCGTGTTTACAACACAAATAACAAGAAGGAGTTCAACCGTCCGAAGAACCGTTTCAACAAATACATCCTCTATTTCTCTCCCCTCCACGAACGATTAGTTTGCGTGTGTCTCTCTCTCTCTCTCTCTCTCTCTCTCTCTCTCTCTCTCTCTCTCTCTCTCATTGAATGACCAAAACTTTCACTTAGTAAATCCTTTTCTTTCACACAAGCAGCCAATAAAAAAAACTACCTTTCTTTTCTGCCCCTTATTAACAATCTGCTCTCTCTCTCTCTCTCTCTAACTTTATTTCACTCTTTCTGTCTTTCTTTCTTCTGTTTCATAGAACCAGACAGTAGCGTCTCTGTGACGTTTTTAATTACCATGACAAATGGAATCTCCCATTATTTTCACCATTTCCTTCCTTTCTTCCCTTTCTGTTTTCACCATGACAATGGCTCATTCCACGATATTATCAGAAGAGGGCAGTCAGCGGTTCTGTGCGTGGGACAATGATTTACTGCGTCCTTAACAGAAACGCAACCGTCCCCCTCTTTTGTCTCATACCCCTATATTCCCAAACGACAAGACTTTTAGTAAGCATTTTATGCCTTATTTTTTAAATTTGATTTTTAGATATTGGTGTGATTATTACGTTTTGATAAGTTTGATAAGTTAAAATACTGTCGCTTCTTTTTGTATATTTTCACATGAACAAGTACTCAGCAAATAGTTGAACGAAGGATTACAAAAATGAAAATAGTGGTCGGCTAGGTTCGGCTGACCATTCATAACATTCTTTGGAAAGCTTACAGAAACTAGAAAGCACTCAGAGAGCGCATACCTCTGCCTATTCAGTGCACTTTTCAAATTCCTGGATATTCCCCAAGATGTAACTACTTCTTTTTTACCCCATGCCCCACCTGTCTACAAGATTTCATTGAAATTCATTGAGAACTTTTAGAGATATCGTCTGGACTGGCAGACAGGCGGACGGGAAGACACGGGCAAATACAATACCTCCCCAATTTTGTTGGCAGAGATAATAAACCAGTTGCCGGCTAGGTAGGGTTAACCATTCATAAGAATTCTTTGGAAAGTTTACAGAAATAAACCAGTTGCCGGTTGTGTAGGGCTGTCCATTCATAAAATTCTTTCTTAAGAATTCCACATGACTACGGTAAATCTCCAACATAGAAAAGCACAAATTTTCATGACGTTGAAAAACGTCATGGAAATCTGTGAATCTTGGAGATTTACCTTAGTCATGTGGAATTCTTAAGAAATAATTTTATGAATGGACAGCCAGCCCTACCCAACCGGCAACTGGTTTATTTCTGTAGACTGAGATGCTAAGATTAGAGACTCATTTTGTCCGTGGATAATGTTTGCAGTTCTATGTTGCCAACTCAAAAAATATTTTCGCGCTAATTTGATAGCCAAAAAGGCGCTAAAAAGGCGCTAAAAGGGCGCTAAAAAGGCGCTAAATGTTTTTAATGGCCAGAAAATGGCCCAAAACGGGCAAAATGTTTTAGGTGCAAACGCGCTAATTTAGCGCTTTTTGAACTGCCGAAACAAAAAACGCGCTGAATTTAAATTGACAACACTGTCCATGAACCGTCGCTTCGCTGACAGTATCATGTGCACAACAATAGGTTCGGTTGATGGCTGCCACTGATACTATAAGTGTGAGAGACGCGGTAGGAAGGCAGATGGCAGAAAGGGAATTAGATAGTTTAATAAGATAGGAAGAGAGAGGGGAAAAATAAAGTTAGGTAGTTTAATAAGAGGATAGGAAGAGAGAGGGGCCGATGGCTGCTACAGACACTGCTCTTATTATATATGTGATTTCTTTTTCTTTTCTTTTCAAAGAACTACACGTTGAAGTCAGAGTTGTCCCGTGTTTCGGATGTTCTTAACATTTGCACCGGTTCATCCGTGCCTTACGTTTCTGCTGATCCTGACGAAGCCATCATGGAAATATTCAACTTGAAAGGTAAGATTCCTCTGCTTTCTATCCTAAAGGCAGGGCTGGTCCTCGGTGTCGCCAAAACGGACAGTTGCCCAGGGCGCCAAGTGCCATGAGCGCCTATCACGTGTCCGAAACAGTAAAAGGTAGGTAAAGCGTCCCCCCTCCCACCGTCTCTTAAGAGACAACTCCCAATGAAGTATGGAGCCCGGTGACGAAGACCCGGTTTATGTTGCACGCGTCAGCTTAGTGATCCTTGCAAGTCTCAAGTTTGGTCGAGACAAGGACTTTATTCTTAAAAGTTTTTTTATGAACACCCCCTTGGCAGGATGCAAGTCCACTGAAGGGATACCCCCACCCTAATCACACAGCTTAGGCTCAATTAGCTGCTGAGTGCACATGGAAATTTGTCCTAATGAAGAGTTTTCCACACTCTTCGCTCATACCCGGAATCGAACCCGGAACCTTCTGCGTGTGAGGCAGACGTGTCTGAGACAGTAGGACTTTCCAAATACAAAGGGCACCAGTGGAACCCCACGACCTGCCATGCTTAAAGGTCCAGTTCTTCCATCTGCCATTTTCCCCTGGGCCGGGCGCTTCAATTTGCAATCTACGTTTATGTTAAATTGATCGCTTAGTTTATGTTCGGCAGCATTCACTCTTGTTTTTGTTTTTTAATTCGGGCTGTTTTTTAATGATCACTGCCCAACAAAAGGCGAGAGAAGTAACCTATTCATTGATCAACCCCTTTCCCAATCTTTTAATTGAACACCCCCAACACGGCAAGAGACGTTGATCACATGACGGTTTCTATTGAGTGACTAACCAGACCTGTTCATCTTTCATTTTATTTCTGTTGCTTTTTATCGCGACGCTCAAGTCGTTTAACATTCTATGTATTACAAGCTAAAGTTTCGAATGGAATGATAATGCTGGAGACTGTTATCTCGTCGTAAGCTCTGATTAATGGGAGGCCAAATTAAGACTGACAGGAGAAAGATAAGAAAATCATATTTATTTGGGCAGACCGGACCAGAGAGGAGGAGGGAGAAACAAAATTCACACTGGGGAGAAACGAATAACATACAAATATTTCGATAAAAACACCAAAAAGAATTTCAATATTTTGAGTCTTCTTTTCGCATGAAGAACATTATGGTCTTATCATAATATCTTTGTCCATCACTGAAATACAGTGTGTGTGAAAAGAAACTCCTTATTGGAAATTGGTAATAACTTTATTATTTATTGGTCGATTGTAGTCAAACTAGCTTTACTTTGAACCATACAGTGGTAGAATTTGCTTGTTGTGTTGAAATTCAACGTTCAACGTAGGCACTGGTGTTGTCGACTAATTTCTGGTATGGCCTCGACAGACCTTTGCAGGAAGTCCGGCGACTGTGTTGGTCATAACATGTCGAATGCGCACCACCAGTTGATCAAGTGGCTTGGTGCGGTACACCTCTTCTTTCGCCCCCCCCCCGGAAGAAGTTACAGGGCGTACGGTCAGGGTTTCATGACAGCCATTCATCCTTATAGAGAGTTAATTCTCACCCGCCCTATATATGGGCAAATAAAAATATAAAAGAGTCATATTATCACAGCTATTCTTAAAATAATGAAAATATTTACAGACAAATGTTTTACTCAGTGATGGATTATCTACCATCGAGCCCCTAGGCTGAGCTATATTGAGCCCCCCTCGTTGAATAGAATAATGTTACGATGTCATGTTTGTTAAAAAAAAGTCATATATTTGTATTAAGTATAATGTATTACTGTTCCATTGTTGTTCTACAATCCACCTGTTGAGTCGTAATTTCGTCTACGTTGCTTCCTCTCAGGTTGTTTGTTCTTTGCCTCACCGATCAACCTTCGGGTATGCACACACATTGGAAGCCAAAGTGCCAGTGAGCCAGAATGACCAGCATTTATGGCAGTTCGGGCTGCCTATGCTAAATAGGTCGACGCAACCTGACTACCTGATTGGCCACTTTCACTGGCTCACTGGAGTTATTTTGCTGGTGGGGTGCACAGTATTGCCATTAGAACCAGTGTTGCCAACTCAAAAAATATTTTCGCGCTAGTTTGACTGCCAAAAAGCGACAAAAAGTGCTAAATCTTTTTTTAAATAGCCAGAAATGGTCAAATACCTCAAAAAGAAGCTAAAAATGTTGCCAATTAAGCGCGTTTCTTGTTTTGGCAGTGTAAAAAGCGCTAAATTAGCGCGTTTACGCCTAAAACATTTTGGCCGTTTTTGGCCATTTTCTGGCTATTTATGACAGCCAGAGAATGGCCAAAAACGGCCAAAATGTTTTAGGCGTAAACGCGCTAATTTAGCGCTTTTTACACTGCCAAAACAAGAAACGCGCTGAATCTAGCGCAAAACGCGCTAAATTGGCAACACTGATTACCACTCCATGTATAATCAGGGCCGGGCAAAGCTGGTAATAGGCCCAGGCCGGATGGGAAATGTAGGCCTCCATTTCAAACTGCTCATCAAGTATTTTTGTAGTCTATGCTAAATACATGTGGTTTATGTATGAGTATATACGTGTAGGCCTCTGGAGTAGGACGCCTCAACACCGTAGGTAAACAGTGTTTTACTGTAGTTTATTTTCTAAAAGAAATCATCTGATAGAAATTCAAATCAGGAGCGAGATAGATGAATCTGCTATGGCCGACCACATGTGGAGAGAGAGAACGGCGAGCATCTTCCTCTTTGGGAGGAAGTCCAGATTATTGACAGAGAACGATGTTGGAAGCAGAGAAAAATCAAAGAGGCAGCTCACATCAAAATGTCGACTAAATGCATTAGCCAGACAAGCGCGGATTTCAACCCGATGTGGCTTCAACTTTTCAACAAATCTAAACCTGACAAGACAAAGACACAGAAACATGCGCTATAAGGGCTACCCCCCTTTAAACATAACTTCTGTTTAACCCATCACACTCGGATTTTACACCTGAAGAATGGATCGGCCGAAACGTCGTGTTTACAACACAAATAACAAGGAGTTCAATCGTCCAAAGAATCATTTGAAATTCAAATATATCCATGAATTCTTTTACTACTGGGCTACACTAGTGAGTACTAAGAACAAAAGAGAACAGGTCTAATTAGTCACTCGATAGAAAACTAGTGCATTATTTTGTTTTGACCCCGCCTCGTGTTTTTATTATTCATTCATTTATTTATTTTAAGACCAACACCTTTTTATTAAGGGAATCACCGTGACTGTTACTCACTGGAATAGAACTTGACTTTATCGTCTGTAGAGCCTCATTATACTACTGGGCTACACTAGTGTGTACCAAGAACAAAAGAGAACAGGTCTGGTTAGTCACTCGATAGAAAACGTCACGTGACCAACGTCTTTTGGCAGCATGCCGTGTTGAGGGTGATCAATAAAAAGAAATTGGGAAAAGGGGTGATCTATTAATAAGTTACTTCTCTCACCTTTTGTCGGACAGTGATCACTAAAAGAATTTTCAAAAAAAAGAAGGCGCGTGAATGCTGCCGGACACAAACTAAGGGACCAATTTAGCATAAACTTACATTGTAAATTGAACCCCCACCCCACTACAAACCTGGGGTGTGGTAAAAAAACAAAAAATGTTTTTTTCTAGACATCATCATCATC
>VCCN01003440.1:2160134-2171586 GCA_006491835.1 Architeuthis dux | reverse complement strand
AGATAGATAGATAGATAGATAGATAGATAGATATCCATTTTGAGGTGTCTGCTGATAATGATGTTTCTTCGCTTGGTGTGTCTGTGGAATTGGTGCTGCCTGATGATCAGTTCTTAGCCTGACAATCTGCCAGGAACCACACTCGGCCGGTCGACGTTCTTGCCGATACATTTCAATGAAATATGAAGAAGGGCTAACCCAACAGCCAAAGCTAACAACTATGGACGCCGCGTGTCTGAATCCAACCCACTGAGCTAAGCTTAGTCTAGCACAGGGGTAGGTAACCTACGGCCCGCGGGCCAGATCCGGCCGCCAAGTGATTTTGATCGGCCCGCGAACGAATATTGGGAAACTATGCCCACTTTTTATGTTTTAAAGATTGTTTGTTTCTTTTTAATAGATTCAAAAGATGCCTCGATTGAAATAAATGGCGACTAAATTCTTGATTACTAATTGGCATCTCTTGACTAAGCACAAATGAATTTCTAGCATGCGTTATTCATTAATCTGAGGCAAAGAGAAGCTACATGTCTTTAAATTGATAATTCCCATATTTCGAGCCTTTTCATGGCATTTATCTGTCTCACCATTCCTCTCAATAATAGACGATCCGACCCGCGGAAGCAAAAAGCTTGCCGGCCTATGGTCTAGCACAGGGCCACAATAGTGGGGCACCCAGTGAGGATCGAATCTGCGATGACCTATGAGAATAGCTTGGTAAACATATTTGTATAACAGACACATATGGTATATATTTACTAAGCTTAGCTTCGTTTGGCACAAGGCCACAATAGTGGGGCACACAGTGAGGATTGCATCTGCAATGGCCTGTGAGAACCATGACACAATCATGGAGAACACAGAGAGTTAAGCAATCGTGCGAAGTATCGGGGGATAGCGCACCAAAACCTGGTTGAGTTATGTGTCTTTATTCCAGGTCTGTCCTGAATGTATCCAGCCATTTAATATTAACGGAAACATAGCCTACCTAGGGCAATGGCGCCTTAGTCCCCTTCAAAGTACTCCTCTTGCTACCTTACACACTTATCCCAGCGTCCTTTCCATTTTTCATAACAGTCTGAAAAGTTCTCTTTCGGGGGCGCCATCAGCTGCCTCGTCGCGTTCTCCTTAATCTCATCCATGGTCTGAAATCTCTTCCCTCTCAACGGCGAAGAGCCAGAAGTCGCAGAAAGCCAAATCTAGACTGTAGGGGCTGGGCTGAAATCCCTGCACGAGACGTGAAGAATGGGCAGCGCCAGTCATTGTGGGAATGCGACGGTCATACAGTACACAAGCTCACTGAATGGCGTCTCACTGACGACTGAGTAACCCCGCAGGACAGTGTCTGATCATTCATACTCCATAGATTGGTTTCCAAGTTACATCAAGGCCGCGCAGCAGGTTCTCGAGATTTTCAAAGTTGCTGGATACTTTCCGGACAGACCTCGTACTTTACTTGAGTTTCTTGTTAAAGCAGCTAAAAATGTATACTACATTTTAATCTAAGTCCAAAATCTGAACCTGAATTTTATTAGAGTTATAGAAGAGCCGTCGTGCAGATCACTCTAAAAATGTACGGCTTACTAGCATTTCAGATGCCCAGACTGGTTCTGTTCAAAGGAGTGACATATCAAAGGAGTGTCATAAATATCATATCAAAGGAGTGACATAACAAAGGAGTGACATGAATACCGTATCAAAGGGGTGACATATCAAAGGAGTGTCATAAATGTATCAAAGGTGTGACATAACGAAGGAGTGACATGACTACCGTATCAAAGGGATGACATATCAAAGGGGTGTCATAAATATCATATCAACGGAGTGACATAACGAATGAGTGACATGAATACCGTATCAAAGGGGTGACATAAAAATAGTTACGGCTAAGATTAGGTTTAGGGACCTCTAAGTGAAGAAGTTGGAGAGCTCCAACTGCAACTGCTCCAACTGAGACCTTGAGCACAAAAGCCGAACACTTATTTATGGTTTCAGATAGGCTCCAGAAGCGATGAGTTGATCATCGTTTCATTTTATGGTTCAGAAGTTCTTCTGAAGCAGTAAAATTGATTCACAAGCTTTTTACATTGTCACTCCATTCGTGACGGTAGTATTCGTGTCACTCCTTTGAAATGTATCTCCGATTTCCCCTCCTTTGTTATGTCACCCCTTCGTTACCAACCGGCGCAGACAGTTCTCGTAATATGAGACAAAACGACCTGATGCTTTGAAGCCAATTATCTGTTCTTTCCTCGGCTGAGGTTTCGATTACAGCAATTAAGATTACGCACTTCTCCGGGTTTGCCAGATCTGGCTACAAGTTGCCAGATTGGGTTACAAGTTGCCAGATCGGGCTACTTTCGAAAGAACAGCGCTACTAAATTTTGAATTTCGCTACTTGCGACTTTTGGGGCTACTTTTCAAACTAGTAAGCACCCAGAGAGGGCATGTCTCTGCCAACGGCGTACACTAACAAAAAACTGAATGAAAATAAAATATTAAAAAACAGGGGGAGAGAGCATTAAATATACTAATATTTATTTACTTCCCTTTACATTTAAATTTAGCTTTTTATATCTCTGTTTTTAACATCCTTTCCTGCAGAATAATCTTTTTAAATATCTCAAACGAAAACAAATTCCTGTATCTGCCTACTTTCCACAAAATTTCATTGAAATTCATTGGGAAACTTTAGTGAAATCATGTGGACAGACGGACAGACGGACAGACGGACACGAGTGAATACATATACCTCTTCCAACTACGTTTAATAAGCTGGGCTAGTAATGAGAAGAAAGTCAATGATTGATTTATTTATGTATAATGTAATTTAATTATAATCTTCAACTGACGTGGATGGACGGCACAGTTATAATTATGCTTCATGCTGCAAATATTGGTAAGTTATTCAATTATCACATTTTGAAGAAACATAAAGATATCTTCTATAGTTTTGTGAAGGGTCATTAACATTCAAATAGTTCTTTCGGACGATTGAACCCGACAAGACAAGGACCTACGTTATAAAGGTTGCCTCCCTTGAAGTTAAAAACTTCTGTTTACCCAATCACATTCGGATATTACACCTGAGGAAGGCCGAAGAATGGATAATCCGAAGTTCAATCGCCCGAAGAACTATTTGGGGTGAGATAACTATTTCTAATTTATCAGATAATCCCTTTTTAAATTTCTCGTACTCCCATATTAATCCCTGATTAGATATTTAGTAAGAACTTGATAATCTTCAACTGTGAAGACTTGGATGGACTGCACAGCCACAATTATTCTTCGTGCAGCAAATATTGGTAAGTTATCCTATTATCACATTCTTTTACAAAACACTAACTGAAATTGCCCGTCCTCCAGGCGGCAATTCCCTGCTATTGTTAATAAAAATTGATGCTAAATTAGGTGTTGTTTTTAAGTAAATAGTAGGCACTTCTTACAGAATGTTCACTTCAGTTTACTGTTTAATTTACTACAAACTGAAATATGAGAGTAAATTTAAATAAAAACCGTCGTTTTTTTTTAACTTTAAGTTTTAATTACTGCAGATAAATTGAAATGGGTGGCGAAATTTAAGTAAAAATCGTAGTTGTATGACAGTAACTTTTAGTACTTAGAAAAAGTAACAATTAAGATTCAGTTTTAACTTATCTTTATGTCTGTTAATTCTTTAATGACAGGCATCCTAATATTTAAATAGCAAATAAGTAATTTGATGTGCTTCATGAAGGTAAAAAGTAGTTAAAATTAATACAATGGGTTTTGGTCAAAATCAGTTTAGTATTCATCGCAGTTTTGTAGAAAAAACTTGTTTATTCACCTTTAATTAATATTATATGAATATTAAAAACAGAATTTAACTCCTATCGAAATAAATGCAGTGAATGTATAAAAAAAATTGAATAATAATTTCGACTTTTTAGTGTTGGTTATGTAAACAGAAAACGATAACGATATAGCCGTTTTAGTTTTCCGTGCTTAAAGATTCTAAACATTTATTTTTGTACAGACATAACAATGTGTTTTTTAGCTTAAAAAATCACGGAACCTTTCGAAATTTTAGTATAAAACCATCTAGAGTGAACTATTTAAAGCCTACAACCGTTTTTTTTGTGGAGGTGCAATTCTCAGGGAGAAACGTCGCGACAGAGAAGTTAAACACATTTCCATTATATATAAGATGTAGTGGTAATCTATAATATTATTCCGCTTGTTCCTACCTCCGTTCGAATGTTACGCTTTCAGTAATAACATAGGGGGTAAGTTAGGTAGTTTAATAAAAGAGTAGGAAGCGAGAGGGCAGCAAAGAAAAGTAGGTAGTTAAATAAGATGATATGAAGAGAGAGGAGATAGAAAAGAAAGTTAGGTAGTTTACTAGGAAGATTTTCGCATATGAAATTAATCCATGTTTAGATATTTTCTATAATCTTGAGAAGTGTCATTAACATTCAAATGGTTCTTCGGACGATTGAACTCCTTCTTGTTGTTTGTGTTGTTAATACAACGTTTCGGCCGATCCATTAGTAAAAACCTCTGTATACCCCATCACATTCGGATATTACACCTGAAGAAGGCCGAAGAATGGATCGGCCGAAACGTCGTGTTAACAACACAAACAACAAGGAGTTCAATCACCCAAAGAACTATTTGAATGTTAATGACCCTTCTCAAAATTATAGAACAACACAAACAAGAAGGTGTTCAATCGTCCGAAGAACTATTTGAATGTTAATGACCCTTCTCAAAGCTATAGAACAACACAAACAATAAGAAAGAGTTCAATCGTCCTAAGAACTATTTGAATAATCCATGTTTGTATATCATTTGGATAAAAACATGGACTGGCAACGAAGATTGGAAGGGATAAGGGAAACCATGAGAAGATACAGGCAAAGGGTGAGAGAAGAGCAAAGGCATGAGATAAGGGTCTTAGTTGTCAACACCCGTGGAATTTCCACGGGTTCAGCTAGGATTAATAAAACCATTAAAATCGTGTAATGTAGTCTATGTATTACAATGCACTACTCTGGAAAGCATACCAAAAATATTGGACTACTTTCATTACAAATTCGCTCCTTTTAGTCCTTCAGCTGACTACCTTCAGCAATTCCGATCTGGTAACCCTGCCTAGCCCTACCTTCCTTATTCTAGGCTTTATTTAGCCGGGTGACCTGTAAAATATTTCTCTTTTTTGTCTTTGCTAAAAGAAGAGCGATCTTGCATGAATTGGTTTTATTGTGCTGGTGTGAAATCTGATGCCTATAACTCTGTTAGGCGTGTGGGTGAGCCTCATTTACCTTGAATCTATACTAGAAGCTCAGATTTCTTTGCCTTCTCTGTAAGTAGCTGCTAGATATTTAGTTACTTATCAAATGAAAGAAGGAAAAACTCGTCCTATCATTTTATTACCAGTTTTCCTTCATCTTATTATTGTTGCGTTTTATCTCAACACTCTGGGTCGATACACCCTGATTTTTTGTTATTATTTTATTTCTAGTTTTCTATTGCTGCAACACAATATTCCTATTCATATTTGGTCTTCTGTTGTACTAACCTAAGCTTATTAAATGTCATAATATACGAAAGTATTTGTAGCTAAAGCAGTTGCTGTTTTCAATGTTACCAGTGGTCAGAGTTCCAGCCCAGGTAAAAGCCAGGATTTCGAATGGTGATTTTTGAGGTAGGCACGCTATCTGGATTTGGTCTTGTGTCCTACTATGCTGTGCTTACTATCAGCAATATACTCTTTTACATATGGGTACCGCTGATAATGTCGACAAAGCATTTGCAGTGAATTCTACTACATGGCGAACTGTTCAGCGTTGGTTCAATAGATTTAGGTCTGGTAATGTAGATACCAATAATAAACCCCGAGGAAAGCTTAAATCTGTTATTAACGATGAAGATATATCGACAGCATTGGCCAACGACCCTCGAACAACGGTCCGAGCACTTTCTGGAGACTGCAGGACTGCGACCATATCATGTCATCTCAAAGCAATAATAAAGGTTTAAAAGTTGGGGATATGGGTCCCACATGAACTGAATGAAATGCTCCATGACAGTGCTAGATCCAACACCTCTCAGCTGAGTGTGTCTAGCTTAGAGAATTGGGATATGAAGTCTTGCAGCATCCTTCATATTCACCTGACATTTCTCCTACAGATTATCATCTTTTCAAGCATTTTCAACTTCATATCCGTAATAAAAAGGTTCAATAACAAGGAAACCATAATTTGTGCTTTTACTGAATTTATGACCATTAAATGTTAAAAAATTGTAGGGTATATTATCATTAGAGAATCTTTGGAAATGGGTTATTGTTTCAAATGGGTCATATTTTGATTAAATAGTTATCGTTTTTTGTTGTTTATATCATCCTTCATATTACTATTGAAAAACGACATTTCATATGTAACACCTAATAATTTAACTGCATGAGATATTTGCTATAGATTTAGACAGTTTTCATATGATTTCTATGATATCTCTAACCTCTGTTTGTTTTCTAATATAATGTGCTGTCTTGTGATCTCTCCATGCGATGTTGAGCATGATCCTCTGTTGTGCATGCTTCATGGTTCTCTTTTGGTTAGGTTCCATGTTTCAGCTCCATAGGTGACAACCGGGAGGATGCATTGGTTGTAAACCCTTCTTTTAAAAACTAATCGGATCTTCTTGTTCTTGAAGGTTGCTGGTGAAATATTACTAGGTTTCGATCGATGATCCCTCCAATGTTGTCATGGTCTGCGCGGGACCAACAAGCCTGTGAGCAACTGATGGAGTGGAGTGTGCAGAAAATATTTTTACATTTCTTTGTCTAAAGTTTATGCAACAGAGGTTAGTTTTAACAAAAAAATGTATAAACACATTTTTATTATTGTCAAACACCAGGACAAAGTCAGAGTTGACTTTACTTTCCTATGTAACAAGAACAATCCTCACCAAAATTTGGGGTGTAAACCGATATGTGACACCCCAGTTCCCCTACAGTGATTTGAACTCGCGACCTAGTGATTGCTAGGCTGGGGTTGTTTCTGAGCGAGCTAAAATGAAAAGTCTTAAACTTTAAGGAAGATTTATCATATTTAATATATATACAATACAAAACTTGCAGTAATCAACTTCAGTCGGAATAGAAGCTGGGGTGGAGTGACCCTGCAGCAGCCAGTCTTGTTGAACCTTTTTTTTTCTTTGACTGAAACTGTCGAAATTCATATTTTTTCATGTGCGCGGCCGCGCCTCTGCGCAGCCTTGAGGGAACATGTGGTGTCGATATATATCGCTGCATGATATATTATTGTGTATGCGTATGTGTTTATTCTCATACACAAGTAACATTAACCAACTTGTACAGTTAGTTCAGAGACTGTCCGGGATGCTGTCTTTTATCATTATTTATTTCGGAAATTTAACATTACTAAATTTATTACGAAAAATATTTGAAAAAGAGCGCTATAGCGAATCAACGCTAAACGGGGTAGCAGCGTTAAGCGGGGTAGCAGCGCTAAGTGGGGTAACCTGTAAGTCTTGCAAACCCCTTGATTTAGTATTCTTGATCTTCGCAGGTTGTAAAGCGTAAAGAGAGGGGAAAAAAAGAAAACACGGGGACTTTAAGCAAATGGGAGAAACAGTTTAGTATAGAATGACAATGTAAGTTGATCACACTTGTTCTGCTGATGGTGTTGCTAAAAACAGCCACAACACCAAAGCAACATAGCTTCATCATGTTACAAAGAGAAGAATTCCTGTTAGCAAAAGAAGACGGGCCCATAGCTGCATACCGGTTGGTAACCTGATAGCACGGCGGCCTCGCCGTGGCACACTGGTTAGCAAGCTCATCTCGCAGACAATTACCAGGGTATAGATTTCAAGACTCACTACCTGCCCCACAGTATAGAACTAGAAAGCACCCAGGGAACGCATACCTCTGCCAACGCAGTACACTAACTAAAAATTGAATAAAAATCAGTTCATATATAGCTACGACGCAGAGGTAATTGTATAAGTTTGGAGTTTTCAATTTTCGGACTGTTCTCTTAATATATGAAAAAATATCTCTCAATCGAAAAATATTCCTGGATTCTCCCCCAAATTAATCAATTCTCCCTTAGCACACGAATCACCTTTCCAGAGAACTTTTGGAGATATTGTGTGAACAGAAAGACAAACATGAGTGGATACATATAAATATATGAAAAGACATCGCTCAGTCGAAAAAGAAATTCCTGCATCCACCACAAAATGTTAATTGATTCTTCCTTAACCCATGGTCCACTCTTCCAGAAAATATCATTGAAATTTATTGGACAGAAAGATAGAAAAACATGAATGAATACATATACCTCTTCCAACTTTGTTGGCAGAAGTGAATCAAATCCTCACTTCGGGACCCGCGCTGGTGGCCTTGTGCCAGAGAGATTCATTTAAGCTTAGTAAATACCCATGCGATCAAGGTCGTCCACCGTGGAGTACTGGTTAGCAATCTCGTATCGCAGACAATTACCACATTATAGAATTCAAGCCTCACTACGTGCTCCATGCTTATGTCCTTGTGCCAGACAGACTAAGCTAAGTAATAGTATACAGTAATGTAACCAAGGTTGCCTTGCTGTGGAGCAGCGGTTAGTAAGCTAGTCTCGCAGTAGCGGATTAACCATTAGGCTGAGTAGGCTTAAGCCGAGCGGCCCGGGAGGAGGGTGGGGTGCCCCATGAGTGAATAAATGGTTTAATTGAGTGTATACGTGAGTGTTTTGGATATTCCAGTACTTATGTATTTTCTTCATGTCTGGAATATTACAAATACCAATTTTGTTTTCTAAATTAGCCTCCAATTATCCATTTAAATACATCTAGTTATATTTTGCCTCAAATCAATGAATAACGCAGGCTAGAAAATCATTGTGCATAACCAAGAATGGTAAATATGATTAGACAATGTGGAAAGGAAAGATTGAGAAAAGCGTGTTACGTCTCAAACATGTTTAACACGCTTTTCTCAATCTTTCTTTTCCACATTGTTTAATCATATCTACCATTCTGTCGGATTCCCTTATATCCAAACAACACACATAACCAAGAATTAGTAATCAAAAGTCTCAATTTAGTCTCGATTTATGTCAATCAAGGCATCTTTTGAATCTATCAAAAAGACACCATGAATCTTTAAAACATAAATAGTAAGAATAGAATCCGAATATTTGCTCGCGTGCCAGTCACAATCCCTTAGCGGACCGGATCTGGCCCGTGGGTCTGAGGTTGCCTACCCATGATAAGAAAGATTATACATAGAACAACGATATAAGTTATTTAATTTGATTTAAAGACTCTTTATTCTATTCAATGAAGAGAAGGGCAAGATCAGAGGGAACCTTACTAAACCTCAGCCAGAAATTCATAGACTATTAATCTATTCTCTATAGTGTTGAGAAGGGTCACTAATATTTAAATGGTTCTTCGGACGATTCTACGGCCTTCTTCAGGTGTAAAATCCGAGTGTGATGGGTTAAACAGAAGTTATGTTTAAAGGGGGGGTAGCCCTTATAGCACATGGCCCGGGTGTTTCTGTGTTTTTGTCTTGTCTGGTTTAGGTCTGTTGAGAAGTGGAAGCCACATCGGGTTGAAATCCGCACTTGTCTGGCTAATGCATTTAGTCGACATTTTGATGTGAGCTGCCTCTTTGATTTTTCTCTGCTTCCAACATCGTTCTCTGTCAATGATCTGGACTTCCTCCCAGAGAGGAGGACGCTCGTCGTTCTCTCTCCAAATAACTTCTGTTTAACCCATCACACTCAGATTTTACAAGAAGGCCGAAGAATGGATCGGCCGAAACGTCGTGTCTACAACACAAATAACAAGGAGTTCAATCGACCGAAGAACCATTTGAATATTAATCTATTCGTTTTGGATTTAGATTTAAATTTATATGACAACCGTGCAATTAAGTATTTAAATATATTTCTAAGTTATAATCAGTTGACCTACCCTAATGAAATAATAAAGAATATAAGATATGTCAGCTAGCTTATTGAAATAGTTTTTTGGACGCTTGAACACTTTCTTGTTGTTTGTGTTGTTAGCACAACGTTTCGGCCGATCCATTCTACGGCCTTCTTCAGGTGTAATATCCAAGTGACCTTGGATGGTAACAAATCAGCCACAGCTTGCACACCATTGCTCTCGTAGTGAATTCAATCGTCTGTGTGCCGTGCGTAACTCTTGTATCTGGCAACTAAATTAAGTAAGTAGGAGTGCCTTGCTGTGAATTAATGACTAGTAAGGTAGTGTTGCAGACGTTCCCAATCAGCAGAGAAGATGCAATGCCATATAACCGGAACTGCCTCCGGTTGAGAAACATTCTACAGCTGCCGTAGAAGAACTTGCCTCTATCCTGTGTGACCCGCCGGCCATCGGTAGACACGAAACAGACGTGGAATCTCTCCCCAATTATTCGTCCGCGATGTCTAGCCATGATGAACGAGGGAGTGCAGATAATTTTTGGGAGATTTTTGCGGTGGAGTCAGGAAAAGGTGCGGGCGGAATCTTTGATTGGAATCCAAGAGTCTGACTTCGTTAATTTATTTCTGCCACACAATATCTCCAAAAGTTCTCAATGAATTCCAAGGACATTTTTTGAAAGGTTTGGCAACGGTTTATGGAAGAATTGGTTAGACTTTGGGGTGGATCAAGGACATTTTACAGTTACCTCCACTGCATCGTAGCTATGTGTCCACAGAATATCTCCAAAAGTTCTCAATTAATTTCAATGACATTTTGTGGAATGATGGGACACGGGCTAAGAAAAACTTTTTTTTTAAGAAGAATTTTTTACAACTACCACCCCTGCATGGTAGCTATATATGAACTGATTTTCATTCAGTTTTTTAGTGACAATAACGTTGATGAAGGTATGCGCTCTCCGAATGCTTTCTAGTTTCTGATGTGTCGATCTTTCAAAATGTTGAGCCAAGGAGAAGGGTGTTTCCTCTCTGGATTTTATGGTAGACAGCAAAAAAGCTTTATTAACGGAATCCGATACAGGTTTCCGCCCCCTCCCGCTCTCCGAAAGTAGGGCATTCCTATAAAAAGCTTTCATAAACCGAAATGGCATAAAGCGAAGACGCAATAACCATTAATTTATATGGGAAAATTATTTGACCGTTCCGTGACCCTATAAATAGTGATAAGTGTAAGTTAGGCTGAGTCGTCGGAGGTTGGGGTGTTGAAAGGTACAGGAGACTGAGATGGAGAGAGAGAGAGGGGGATGAAGAGGGTGTGCGCTGCCTCTGTATTGTCTCGCTGCTTAACAAATGCTGAACGCTATTTTCGCTTTTCGCCAAAGAGTGGTGTAAACGAACTTCCCAAAAGCGCAGGATACCTGCACAGATCTGTTTTAATGTGTATATTTAGTGAGGGCTTCAATTTGCAATGTAAGTTTATGCTAAAT
>VCCN01003440.1:2127907-2145496 GCA_006491835.1 Architeuthis dux | reverse complement strand
CCAGATAAAAAGACTGTATTATTATTCACTGGTAACAGGGTTAGCGCTAAGATATATTCCGAATATACCCTTTTGACCCGCCCCTCTAGAAACATGTCCTTGTGCCCCCGCCCCCCGGAAAAGTGTCAGCGGACGGCCATGACACCTGATATAATGGCAACCGACCAACCAGCGTTCAGAGCCTACGATCTCATGGGATCTCGGTGGATCAAGGGCGTGGCAGAAACGCTCAAATCCCATGGCCTGTCCCTCACAGGCGACCCATCAAGCCATCGACCGCCATCTCAGTCTCTCCCACAACAACTACCAGTACACATGGACAAATGTTATTGCCATAAAAAAGCCTAGGTATACCTGGAAAGACTCTAATGTCTCAATTGATGGTTTTAATTACAGCCAGGGGCCCCATGCAACATTAAACCGGCCCTGCGACCAACCAGCGTTCATAGCCTACGATCTCACAAGTCCAGGCGTCCGGGCAAGGGACAACCTCACAGGCGTTGAATCGAGGGTGTGACCGAAACGCCCAGAGAGTCCCATGTCCTGTCCGTCACAGAGGCAATCCGCCAACCCATCGACCGCGGTCTCCACCTCCCCCACGACACCCTGCAGTACACGGGGAAGATAAACTAAAATAAACAAACAGGTATGGTTAGTCACTCAAGAGAAACCGTCAAGCGTGCCGTGTTGGGGGTAATCCATTAACAAAATTGAAAGAAGGGGTGATCAACGATAAAGTTACTTCTCTCGCCTTTTGTTGGGTGGTGATCACTAAAAAAGTCTGAATTTTAAAAAAAACAAGCGTGATCACTGCTGGGCATATACTAAGAACCAATTTAGCATAAACTTACATTGTAAATTGAACCCCCACTAAAAACCTATTTTTGGGCGGAATTTTCAAAAAACAAAATAAAAACGTTTTTTCTAAACATAATAAGGAGTGAATGTTGAAATTTTCAGCCCTCTAGCTCAATTGGTGCGGCTTGTACGCGTGATACACGCATGCATGCATAGCCAGCCAGCCAGCCAGACCAACATAAGAATTGAAGAAACCTATGTAATAAATGAACATCTTGAGCCAAGGTTTTCAGCTCGTGTCCGTCTCAAATTTAAAGCCTCGTAAATTCATTATGTGGAATTTTCAAATTAGAATAACCGTATATCATGGAGCAGTGGTTCCCAACCGGGGGTGGGGGGCTAGTCTAGTCCAAGAGGGGAATAAGGCTATTAGATAAAAATAAAAGTCCAATCTAGAGATAGCATTTTCTGCACTTCTATCTATCAAGTCGAAGGCTCGAAATAAGCTCCAAGAACAGAGATCACATTGATGTGTATATCAGTTACGATAGCAGAATTCTTATTTTTTTGTAATAAATTGGAATTTCAAATTATGTGTTCTAATTATTTTCGCTTGCTTTCTTTGAGTAACAAATACACAGCAGCAACTCTACAATTATAAAATTAAACTAATTCTTAGTATGAAGCTGTCTAATTATACATGAAATAAAGTTATTATTTGAAATTATTCTTTGTTGCAACTTAATAAATCGAAGGGGGGGAATACTAGTAATCTTATTGACAAAAGTGGGGAATGACTCAAAAAGGTTGGGAACCACTGTCCTGGAGTATAAGTCGAGTTTTCTATCACGCTAAGGGACACAACTGACGTAGTAAAATAGAATTTCATTCATGTTTTAATGACGTAATAAAATGCTGAATTTAAAGAATAATATAAAAATTGAAAAAGTAATAAAAACAAAAACAAAAAATCCGTTTGTGGTCAAGAGAACGCTATTCTGCAATGCAAATCTCTATTATCCACGTATATAAAATGCAATGAGTACCCATATATTCTCCAAGCTCACTGCAATACAAATCTCTATTATCCACGTATATATTCTCCAAGCTCAACGGAATGCAAATCTCTATTATCCACGTATATAAAATGCAAAGTGTATCTATATATTTTCCAAGCTGACTGCAATGCAAATCTCTATTATCCACGAACATAGAATGCAATGTGTATCCATATATTCTCCAAGCTCACTGCAATGCAAATCTCTATTATCCACGTATATAAAATGTAATGTGTATCCATATATTCTCCAAGCTCACTGCAATGCAAATCTCTATTATCCACGTATATAAAATGCAATGTGTATCCATATATTCTCCAAGCTCACTGCAATGCAAATCTCTATTATCCACGTATATTTCATAAAAGCCATCATTTTTGACGGCACGGGTAAACTAGTGAGTAATAATTTTGTAAGGTTGAATTTAAAACCTAATAGAAAGAACTTTACCCTGGGCTTCAAAAAGGCATACCATAAATTAATGATTTCATGACCATAAATCAAGGGTCGACCTATACACGGGATCGACTTACACACGGGTATATTCGGTAAGTTCTTTTACATAATTTAACAAGGAACTCAACCAAAAGAACTAAGAATCCTGCAACGTACAAAGGAGAAAATAATGCTAAACATCACTTGGAAAGATCACAACACAGCACAATATATTAGAGAGCAAACAGATGTCACAGATACAGTATCTCCCATAGATAAATACACCCCAACCACTATTTCATAGAAATTTAATTTTCTTCTAAAACAAACATAGCGGGATTTTATTATTTTTAGTGAAACATTACACAATCAAAACGGATATTATCAGGTATTATTTATGACCAAACTCTACAGCATTGTAACTCCGTTGCCAAAAATATGAATATGTTGCAGTCCAAAAATGAGTACAACACTACGAAAAAATATTTTTGGCAACAGAGTTTTAATGCTGTAGGGTTTGGTCATAAATCAGAATAACATCTGTATATATACAGTATCGCCCATCAATAAGTACACCCCTACCACCTTTTAATAGAAAGCTAATTATCTTCTAAACCAAACATAGCAGGATTTTATTACACAATCAAAACGGATATTATCAGGTATTATTTATGACCAAACTCTACAGCATTGAAACTCTGTTGCCAAATATTTTCGTAGTGTTGTACTCATCTTTGGACGGCAACATATTCATATTTTGACAACAGAGTTTCAATGCTGTAGAGTTTGGCCATAAATGAATGACTTTGCTCCGCGAACGGAGATTGGGACGGGTTTTTCATGTCTTTATTCAGGTTCTAGGTCGGCGGGGCCTGCACGTGAAAAACATGTAGTCTACACCACCGTTTATGCAGATGCCCAAGCTGGCTGTAGAGGACTGCTGCCCCTTTCCGGGTGATGTAACCCGACAATACGGCTACCTGAGCACAGGTCCGGGAGAAACCTGTTTTGCAGATGCCGGAGCTGTCTATAGGGGTTTGCTGCCCCTTTACGGGAGTGTTCCGACAGTATGGCCGACCTCGGTGGTTAAACCATAGGACGTGAACATCCCGTAGTTGGTAGATGTAGGGTTCTAGCGATCCTTAGATACGGCTGCCTGCAGCTTTAAGCGCAGACCCCTTTCGGGACAGTACGGTAGTCTGCAGCTTTAAGCACAGTTCCTGGACAAAAGAATATATATAGATCCGCGTTTTATTATTAAGTTTTGGCATATAAAGAGTCCACAGTTCTTTTCCCACCTGTTTATAGATCCCAAGAGAGGACTGCATGGTTTGAAAATTTACTCAAGAATTAGAAGCTACACATTTTTAAAGCAAATAACATTAGATTTTGGTTTTGTCTTACCCGAAATTCTGTCCGCCTCTCGATCCTAGCACGTGGGAATAGATAACGAGACCATGCATAGACCCCAAACAAGTTAATTTATTATCAACACCCCCTTCGCCGTTGGTGAAGCAAAATAAATAAATAGGGCTTGATTTTTAGCGGACAACAGAAAATAAATCAAATGTTAGGTGTTAGCAAGGTACATTTAGTTCAAACATCAAATTGCTGCAATTGGAAGGTTTGATAATTTACTCAAGAATTAGAAGCTACACATTTTTAAAACAAATAAAATTAGATTTTTGACAAAAACAATTAACTTTCTTAAGTTTTCAATATTTTCAGTGTTTTCCACTGACATTTCATGGAGGATTGGGTCATGGGCCAAGGAAAGATTGATTAAACTTTGGAGCGGATCCAGGAATCTTTATTCAGGTATTCATATATTAAGACTATAGTCCGGAATATGGAAAATCGATACACAGTTACTTCCCTTCCCATATATCATAGCTATATATGAACTGATTTTCATTCAACTTTAGTTAGTGTGTGACGTAGTCAGAGATATGCTCTCTCTGAGTGCCTTCTAGATCTCAATGTTTTTGAAGCCAATTACAAGAAACAGAAAACTATCAGAACTGATTTGTT
The DNA here is from genome assembly GCA_006491835.1 of Architeuthis dux. Classification (NCBI taxonomy): domain Eukaryota; kingdom Metazoa; phylum Mollusca; class Cephalopoda; order Oegopsida; family Architeuthidae; genus Architeuthis; species Architeuthis dux. Next base: position 2,141,174 of record VCCN01003440.1, on the reverse strand, counting down.
TTCTGCATATAACTCGAAGATGCTTCGTGTGAAATTGAATCCTGGAGCTTCTGTGGAGGCAGTTCATACAGCAGCTTCGTCCTTCGACGGGGTGCACCTCCCTAGTGGGTTGTTGAGGTCGGCCTCTGACTGGGATCGCGGGTTGGCAGGTAGCAAGTACCTTGCTAGCAACGACGATGTCTTCATTGACAGTCAGGGTTCTTTTTATGCGACCACTAAACAACGAAGGATCTCACAGAAACGATGGTGAATCACTCTGGCGATAACAATCCGATAGTAGATTGGCATACCCAGGGTTGCCGGATCAGTTTTCACAAGGACAATAGTGTTCCCAAAAACTGACAAATCGGTCATCCCTGCTCGAAATCGGACAAATTTCGGAGATAATATATTTTAAGGCTAGAGATAGCTGATAGTGGCTAAAAGTAGCTAGATTGTTTTCTAGCTAAAATTGTTGAGTACTCAAAAAGATATATTAGCCACATTTTATTACTTACTAGGGATATCGAAATAAGAAAAGCAACAAATATCAATTCATTGATTATATAAGCAGTGAAAGTATACAATATTATGATTTTTAAATAATATATTTATTAAAATAAAAATCTTTGAAAATATTGGAAGTCCGATTTTTAAAAAATATTTAATCTGACATCAGGGCTAAAAATGGACACAATGTCCGAAATCGGACAAATTCCGGGCATACCTCTGCCAACGACAATGTCATTAAAAACGGAACGTAAATCAATTCATATATAGCTACAATGCAGGGGAAGTAACTGTAAAAAATACCTGGATCCGCCCCAAAATTTAATCAATTCTCCCTTAGCTCGTGGCCCACCCTTCCATTAATATTCATTCAGAACTTTCGAGAAATATTGTGTAGAGGAACATGAGTGAATACATAAATATATGAAAGAAATGAAAAAATATCTCTCAATCAAAAAAGATTCCTGGATCCGCCCCCAAATTCAACCAATTCTTCCTTAGACCAATTGCCTACCCTTTCGGAAAATTTCATTGAAACTTATTGAGAACTTTTGGAAATATTGTGTGGACAAACAGACAGACAGGCACGAGCGAATACATATACCTCTTCCAACTACGTTATCAGAGGTGAATTAGCAATTTTAAAAAAGAAAAGGTTTTAATGGGGTAAGAAAGGGGACCTGGATGTTGGATGTTAAATGCCGATCTAGGGGCCTTTTCGTCAGTCCCCAACCAAAAGCTAATGGCCATCATTTTAAAGTACGGAAGCCTAAAAAGAAGAAAAGATTAAGTTGCTTGTTCTACTTCTCGTCGAGTAGAAACTCAATTTGTGGTGTTAGTTTGGGGTCAAATTTCAACAGCAATTTGATGTTGGAGAATCAAAACATTTCAACCTTTTCTCCCGAACAGTCAGTTTTGTATATCTTTTTAGTCGGGTTTCAGATCAGACAAGTTGTCAGATTTTTGCAGCTGTGCATGAAGAAAGGGTTAATGCCGTCAAAAGTTTGAAATAAGGAAACATTAGCAATACAAAGTGTTGTATATATCACTTAATACTTATACAGGGAGATCAGATGAGGATCGAACCCACTAACAACAGCCAACAGGATTGGTTTGCTTGGTTTGCTTTAGTTGAACTTTACTAAATTGTCTACCCTAGTAGGAAGTTATGGAATAGCCTAGTATGTCAACTCAACGGATAAAAGCACGAACATTGATTGTGTACGTCTTATTTCGAGTTGAATAAAGCCATTATTTATGGTAAAAATTTGTTTTTCTTATTCACGACATGCCGCAATGTTTGAAGAAGGTTTTTAATTAGACGGGATTATTTAACAGATTTTAATTGATTGGTGCCTCTCAGATGTGGGATTGATCATTTGAATTGTGTTGTATATATTATATTACTTAATACTTATATTGGGAGATCTGATGAGGATCAAACCCACTAACAACAGCCAACAAGATTGACTTGCTTTAGTTGAACTTTACTAAACTGTCTCCACTAGGTGGAAGTTATGAAATAATCCATTATGTCCACTCTACGGATAAAAGCATGAACACTGAGTGTTGAATAAAGCCATTATTTTATGGTAAAGATTCCCTTCTTATTCACGACACAGAGCATAGCATTTGGGGGCTTTTTTGTTATTCCGGACAAAACCCACATTTTCATAACTTGTCGGAATTGATACGTTAAAATTAGTTCGTTAGTCACCCATCGGGGTTAGGGGTTGGGATTAGGATTTAGGGTTAGGGTTTTCGTTTTCGTGGTGGGGACCAGCATTTGGGGTTCTTTTTTCGTCGAGAACTCTGTACCCAACATTTATGGACATTAGCTTTTGGTAAGGACTAACAAAAAGACCCCCAAGTTAAGCAGATCGCTTAAGAAGATAGAATAAGAGGTTATTTTAAGCACGTGGGTATCGTAGATTTTATCCAGAAATAAATGTTATTTTGGGAGTGTAAGTCAAAGAAAAGTAGAAAAACAAAAGAGAGTTTGGGTCGGTTCTTTCTTCAGCCATCTTCAGCAACAAAGCACCAAAACAAGATGTCGGCCACAGACCAGATAATAAGCAGAACAGACCGACTGAAACATTATAGAAAACACGGGACGGTAGGATTTAAACAATCGTTTTCTTCATATGTGTTAATGAGAATAACCTTCTCAGCACCTTATTTCCCATTTTGTTTATACTTTCGCCAAATTTTAGACACTGCTGACTGGGAACAGCCGACATCTTTTGACACACTCCATGTTTCTTCTCGAAAGAGTTTTATGATCCTTTCCATTATTTCAATTGAGAGCTCTCTTGTTGAAGCCGTGTTTCCTTTTAATTAGCCCAGTCAAACAATAAGTCTAACAGTTCATTAAGGTCTGCAAGTACTCTCTATTAATTGCTGACTAATTTGCATATTTAGATTTGTGCTGGTATTTGTTTTAGATATGCAAATTATAAGGTAATTCCATAATTTTTTACTCAGCATTCAGTTATTCCATAATTTTTTACTCTACTTGATCCATACCTGTCAAGTCTCACGCATTTTGCGTAAGACTCACACATTTTGATACGTTCTCACGGTCTCACGCATTAATGGAAAATTCTCACACATTTTATAAAAAGTGTAAAATAATTTAAATATTTTAATCTAATCTGTTTGAGGTATATTTCATGAAGCCAAAATCTCAAGCTATTAAAGAAAACTTGTTTTGTGTCATATCTGTGATTTGTTTATTTGCTTCGTAGTAAAAAAGCTGGATGAACATCCTCTAAGTGTGCTGATTCTATCATTTTTGCCAGGGGTTTTATGAGAGAGGGCGGCTAGTGGAACGGGAAATATCAAAGACCAGAAAAGAGGACTTTGTGTTAATGAAGAGATGAGAGTTTGTTTCAAATTAGACCTAATCTAAATGAGATTACCTGACAAAAATAAGCCCACACCTCTCATTCAGTTTGCATACTTACTTAAACTTACATATGTAAGATGTTCATGGTATATTTTTGGAATGAATCATGTTTTTACGTAGCTGCATTTCTTTCTGGGTGTCCCATGATCAGCACTGCTGGGAGTTGTTGTTGTTGTCAAATTCCAGTCCTTTGGAGTCGACTTCATCCCCCATAACAAGAACAACAACAACAACTATCTTCACCTAATTCAAGGGAATAAACTCTTTATCGATCGCGTCAAGTTAAACCAAACTGATATATAAAATTAACATTTCCCTACGGCGATTTGAAATCACGACTAAACGATTGCTAGGCGGCTCTTTTACCAACTGAGCTAAACTGACACGTCTTAAATATTTACGAATTTATTTATTATATATACAATACAAAAGTTACAGTAATCATCTTCAGTCGGAATAGAAGTAGGAGTGGAGTTTGACCCTGCAGTAGCCCAGCTTGTTTTTTCTTGATTGTTTTGTTTTTGAATGTATTTCTTATCAATAAAGAATTTGATCTGGCGCGAGCAAGTCTTTATTCCGAAGGTGCGGCCCATGGAAAAATAGTTTGTGGACCACTTATATAGATATGTATCCCCGCCGTCACGTTATGGCTTCTGGATGCTCTCCACGTCATATATGTCAATTATCTTGATTTTTAAACACTCTCCAGTCAGAAAGGGAATTTGGTCAAGAGCTTTGACCGACTTTTCACGGTTTCTTTTATCTGATGTGTTTAATTAAGGCTTCTGTTGTCCGAATTTCTTAGGCGAAGCATTTAACTGCGGATGGCGTAAATTCCCGTCATTGCAGTTCTATGACTAACTCAATAAGATTTCCATTTTATAGTGATTGATGGCAACTCAGTCCTATCTGTGAGTCAGGGCTTTTATCTTGCAATAGAAAAGGGATTTCATCTTGCAATGGATAATTTGAAATGAATTGTCTTGCAATGGACAAGTGCTTTTATCTTGCAATGGATAACTTAAAATGAATTATCTTGCATTGGACAAGGGCTTTTATCTTGCAATGGACATTGGCTTTTATCTTGCAAAGAATAACTCGCAATGGATTATCTTGCAATGGACAATGGCTTTTATCTTGCAATGGATAACTTGAAATGAATTATCTTGCAATGGACAATGGCTTTTATCTTGCAATGGTTAATTTGTAATGGATTATTTTGCAATATATCTTACTAGTTTTTCTTCCATCTCATTTTTGTTGCTTTTCATCATGGATCGACAGCTGTACCCTCCAGCTTTCCTCGAGTGTCTTATGTATTTTGGAATGCCGAATATTACTCGGTGGGGGGGTGCACTTATCCTCTCATACATGTCCCATTCAGTGCCTATACTTGTGTGCTCTGAGAATTGTCCCCCCCGCCCCTGACATATGTGCCGAACCCATGAATTAGGTGAACCTTACTAATGTCGAACCCGTGAACTAGGTGAACCATACCAATGTCATTTTTGGGATTATGTTTTTGGAATCCAAATTAATTTCTTGTTCCTTCCTTATTAAGGTCTCTGGAAAGCTTTTAATTCCTATGCTTGGTTTGCTGATAGAATTATTTAAACATAGTATGTGTGTAGATTCCTTCAACATACTTATTCTCCAGTGCTGTTCCTTGTCTATTATTTTGACTTAATTCCATAGAAGTTGGTGTGCACCTCTCCTCCTGTTTCTTGCTTGTTTTTAAAAAAATAATAACTTTAACCTGAGACACCTGTGGAAATACCACGGTGATTGGTAAATATAAAATCTTATAAATCATTGGTAGAGAAATAGAACCAAGACAATGCACAATAGAATTTAGTAAAAATATTAGAAGACTCGTCACAGTTACAGACAAAGTTCTCATCACTTGCATGTCACAATGATTGACAGGGACGAATGCAGTCAAGTCAGGGAACCATATAAGCCATTCCGTTACTTGGATAGAAGATGAGCACTGCTAATAAACACATCTTGCACTAGAGATGCCATGAAGGACAGAGTATGGCACCCTGATGATCTACAAAATCAGGAGATAAACCAATCATACTACATATACTAGATGTCCCATATTACTTGGGGATGAGATGAGCACTGCTAAGTCTTCTTGCCCAAGAAAAACCCAGCATGGCACCATGGCGATCCCCTAGTTCATGGGACCAACAAATAATCAAATAGCCAACTTGTTGGTCTATGATTAGTTTTATGTAATACTGTGCCCTACCAGCAAAAGAAGTCGACTACAGTGAGCCAGTGGAAGTGGCCAATCAGGTACTCAGGTTGCGTTGACCTATTTAGCATAAGCAGAAGGAATTGCCATAAATGCTGGTCATTCTGGCTCACTGGCAGTTGGCTCTTGGCTCATGAGGTGTGTGTATAATCGAAGGTTGATCAGTGACGGTGAGAAGCAAAGAAGAAACGAGCAGAGAGAGGAAGTAACATAGACGGGATTAAGGTGGATTGTAGAAGAACAGCAGAACATTTTAGAAGAGAATTAGCTGTCGTGTCAATCTATATTATAATAAGCAATGTATACGCACACTTCCGTCTGTCACACTTCTGTCTGTCATGCTTCCGTTTGTCACATTTCTGCCTGTCACACTTCCGTCTGTCATGTTTCCGTTTGTTACATTTCTGCCTGTCACACTTCCGTCTGTCACGCTTCCGTTTGTCACATTTCTGTCTGTCACACTTCCGTCTGTCACATTTCTGTCTGTCACGCTTCCGTCTGTCACATTACTGTCTGTCTTCTTCTTAAGATTGTTGCGTTAAAAGAGGTGGGAGGTTGGGGAGAGTTTCTGAGAATGGAATCGCAACACAAAGCCTATGAACAGGGTGGGGGTAGGATAGAGGTATGCAAAGGGGTAGGCGGTGAAACATGAAGATAGGAGAACGGCTGAACTCGGCCGTCGAGAAAAGAATAAAGGCAAGAAAGTAAAATGAGGTGGAATTGAACCCACCTTCGAGTGGGTCACCAGTCACAAATACAAATGATAACAGGTCTGGTTAGTCACTCAACAGAAACCGTCATATGACCAACGTCTTTTGGCAGTATGTTGGAGGTGATCAATTAAAACATTGGAAAAAAAGGGGTCAATGAATAAGTTACTTCTCTCACCTTTTGTTTGTCGGTCACAAGAGTGAATGCTGCCGGGCACAAATTAAGGTACCAATTTAGCATAGACTTGCATTGTAAATTGATCCCCTACTAAAAACCTATTTAGGAGATGAATTTCTTTTTAAAGTTTTTTTTTCTAGACATAATAAGGGGTATACGTATTAATTTTCATCCCTCTTGCTCCATTGGTGCTGCCCTACGCGTGATACATACATAGCCAGCCAGCCAAACCAACTTAAAAACTGAAGAAACCTATGTTGACAGTCTTGGTGACAGTTTTGGTTGACGGTTTCTAATAACTACATCGAAACAAGTATCTGTTGTTCTTTGGGGTGGGGCAACATTGAGTGAAGGCCCCCTACTCCCCCCCCCCAATTCTTGGTACTGTTTTCTGTTTCAATAACCAGAAGAATTGATTTGGAAATCAGCAGAACTCCAACCTCGCCGGACGCCGCACGTGACCGTATATACAATTCTTCCACCATCTGTTCGCCTTTTATAAATATTGATTCCAACGCTTGTTTCCAAAAATATACGGGTAGAATTACGGGTAGATTTTGGCATGTTTATAGCAACAGATATCTCGGGGGAAAACTCAGTCCAATTTGGTTTTCTTGGAAGAATATTGATGAAGTTGGTATTTTTCAAGTTAAGCCTAGTCTGGCAGAAGGCCATGGTCATAATGTGAGTTCGTGTCTCACCGGGGGCTTATTCTTCATTCCGATCCGAGCTGTTTATTTACTCATGGCCAAAAGCAAGTAAAATATTAAGTACCAGAGAAATGAAAACATTGTTAATAGTGATGTATTTCGAGGTTTGTACGAGTCCAGTACGGGTATTATGTCTGTCCTGCTTGTGCCATAGAGTTGTCAATCTAGTGGTTTAATCACTAGATCTTGTGAGATCTGAATCTTTTTAGAGATTGATGAAAGGAAAAAGAGGTAATGAGTATGTGTGTGTATACAGCCTTACTGTCGGAACATCCCCACAAGGGGGCGACAAACCCCCATAGCTAGCTCGGGCATCTGTCAGGAGAGGGACACTCCTGTCAAACCTACGAACTATGGGTTATGTTCTTATGCGCCACTCCGGTGGCCCATAGGGTGTAACCCTCAGGTTTAAAGGGTGGGGTCGACAGTATGCTGATAGAAAGGTTTCGTTCATTTACTACTGAAATGTTGTTGTCTAATTCATTTTTCTTTTTTTTCAATACGTCGACTTATAGCACACCCCTTCATTACTATTTCAAAGTAAAAAACCACCTTCAGTGTCTTATCATTGAGAAGCCAAAAGCTAAATAAGATCTTTTTTTCAATTAAGGTACTGGGATTTTGAATGCGTTTAATTACTGATTCATACATTGTGCCCAGCAAAGAATTTCGCTTGCGTGTTGCTTCGTGTGGTGAATTTGAAATTTAGCTGAAATGCTGACCACTTTGCACTGATCAATAATGACATAGATAACCTTGGAGATTCTGTTGTTGAGAGATCTGAATCTTTTTAGCGACAGATAGAAGGAAAAGGGGGTGATGAGTATGTATATCAGTATGCTGATATAAAAGATTCGTTCATTGACTACTGAAATGTTTTTTTGTCTAATTATTTCATTTTTACAGTTGGTGTTCCGAGTAGCTCAAATATATTCCTTAGTCTGCCGTCATACAATAACATTTGAGAATCACTGGATTAAAGTGTGTGGAGAGGGGGAGTCGCACACGTCGTCAGCCTCACCCTCTCGTCCCTGTCAGCCTCACCCTCTCGTCCCTGTCAGCCTTGGTGCAGCGGAAAGACTAGTCAGGACAGCTGGAGACAGGCCAAGGTGCAGCGGTTGACATGGGGGCCGTATGTGTCAAGCAGTGCTCTTCACGCTCCGTAACACGTTGCGGCCATCAAGGGGGCCCCACTCCCTGGTTTGGAATCAGAGTTGTCCGTCTCCTAGACTAGTTGCCAACTTATTTACCTACAACTGGGGGGTGGTGGGTGGATTCATGTATTTCCTAAGGGCATTAGCGCGAAGTGAACACAAACCGCTCCAACCGGAGTTTGAACGGTTCGTCGATTCCATTCTACGTACCGTTAACTGTTAGGCCACCCGCACCTCCTCACCCACACACATAGTAGGTCACTAAATGAGACTCGATCTCACTAGCAACAGTTTGCGAGATTAACTTTCAAAACGTTGCTTTGCGGTAGGCGTCTAAACTGATATTTACTAAGCTTGACTTAGTTTGGTACAAGGCCAGAATAATAGAGCCCCTAGTGAGGATCAATCTCACTAACAATGGCCGGCAAGATTAACTCTTAAATTCATATTACACGATTCAAATTTTAAATCAAGGGGAATAATTTCCGATCAAAGTTACTTCCCTTACACTTTCAGGTCAAATTTTATTTTTTATTTTTCAATTCACAAAAGAGTTGCATTTTTTAAAGTTCTATTCATTGAATAGCTTCACTGTGTTTAGGAGCGATCTCAAGCGGTTCGTGAAATTAAGAGCTAATTTGCATAGCATTGCGCTGTGGTAGATAGCGAGGTAGATATTTACTAAATATAATCTAGTCTGGCACACGGCCACCATAATAGTGTATCCACCTCAGTAACAATGGCTTTTTAGACTAACCATCGCTCTATGACAGGCGTCCAAGAACATTGATGAAAAAAAGATGGTAAAGATCTACATCCGTTAACCAAGTTGAAAACAAATAGAAACAATTTTTGATAAAGATCTACATCCGTTAGCCAAGATGAAAACAAATAGAAATTTTTTTTGCCAAAGTTCTACATCCGTTAATCAGGTTGAAAAAAAAGTACAATTTTTTTTTTCTCCAGTAATTTTGTTGCTTTTAATCCGCTCCAGCCATGGGCAAACTGTGGCCCGCGGGCCGCATGTGGCCCTTTTAACTGTCTGAATGGCACGCTTAATTCTATGAGAAAAATAACCTTTTACTAAAATTTTCTTTTTTGATGAAATGAGAAAATTCCAGGATAAGTTGACAAATGATTACTTCTTTGTTGAAGTAAAAAAAATAAAAACAGACCAAGGTGTCTAATATGTTCTGAATCCCCCTCCGTATTTAAAGAATTTAACGTTAAACTCTATTACACAACTAAACATTCCGGGTATGATCAATTTAAAGGAGATATCAGAAAGCTTAAAACAGAAACAATTCCGTATCTAAATACGCTTTTTTCTAAAAGGCAAACAGAGCTCAGCGCAATGGTGCCTGCAAGCTATGTTGTTAGTAAAAAAAGTTCCTAAAATGCTAAAGATTATTCTGACGGTGAATTTGTGGCCCGGTTTATAATTAGCAATATCCCATGCGGCTCGCTGCTCGAAAAAGGTTGCCCATGCCTGCGCTAGACCCTAAAAATCTTCCTGGGATTTTTTTTTTCAGAAAAAATGTTTTTTAAGGTTTTACGAGGGGGGTTCTATTTACAGTGTTACGGTATGGTAAACGAGGCCGTTACTTTCCGTCCATTGTATGGATGTGGTGCTTCGAAATATTCGGTTACATCCTTTGTGAGGATTCTTTGATATTTTAATGACGATTTTTCTGTGCTTTCATCAAGGTAGTTTGGGGGGGCACGCGGGATACAACGGACGGAAAGTAACGGTCCCGTTTTTCTGTAATGAAATGCACTCTGTGTTCGTGTGTTCGCGCGTTTTTGGGCGTACGTGACCAAAGAGCCATATCGGGGTACCGGTGCTGAAAAGTGGGTCAAGCGGCCTACGAGGTCAGAACAAAAGAAAATGCGTTCAACCAACCAGGGTGGTTTTAAGGGTTGACGTGATTTTAAAATCGCGGGCAGTTTAGCATGAGTTAAATCTGAACCCCAGGAGCGACGGGTCGGACCAGAGAGGGCTTGGCTCCCCTGCCTGTTAGGGTGAGGGAGGAGAGGGGAGGAAGCCATGATTTTTTAATTACTACCATCACTGGTAGTGATTCAGCAAAGTGACCACTCGTTTAGAATTTTAACTGAAGCAGAATTCGATGCTCCAAAGTGATCCGCGAACCGGCCCGGAATCGAAGCTATCGACGGGAATAAAGCGAACCCAGATTTTCAAAAGAAAATACTGAATTTTGTCATCTTTCTCTCCACCCACGTGGGAGAGCCCCTTTCTCGGGTATTTTATTTCCCTCCACAGGGTACAGCCCTGGAATGAGACGTCTCCCTCACATCGGTGAGAAAAAAATACTACCGGCATTATTCACCATTACCGTACAGTTACATTGTAAATAGGACCGCCCTCGAAAAACATTAAAAAAAACATTTGTTCTAAAAACTAACAACTTCTAGGAAGATTGTTATGGTCTAATGGATTAAATGTACAAAAGATTATTGGCGAAGAAAATAGAAACAATTTTTTCGACTTGGTTATCGGATGTAGATCTTTACCAAAAATATATTAACCAGAGTTTCTCATCCGATACATAGTTGGAATTTGCTAACCGAACGTAACTGATAAGAGATTTCTTAAACTGTTTTCAGTCGGGTGCAGCATCTTAGCCAGGGTCATAGAAAGTAGAAACATTTTCTCACGATTAAGAAAGGTTAGTATATTCACCAATTAAAACCTTCTTCTTCTTCTTCTTCTTCTTCTTCTTCTTTATCATCATCATCATCATCATCATCATCATCATCATCATCATAATAATAATAATAATAATAATAATGGTTGGTCAGTCAATAGAAACCATCACGTGACCAACGTCATTTGGCAGCATGCCGTGTTGGGGGTGATCAATTAAAAAAATTGGAAAAGGGGGCGATCAATGAATAAGTTACTCCTCTCGCCTTTTGTTGGGAAGTGATCACTAAAAAAAGTCCGAATTTTCAACAAAAAACAAACGTGAGTGATCCAGAACACACACACTAAGGGACCAATTTAGCCTAAACTTACATTGCAGATCTCATATAATTTTAATATGGTGGGCCCCCAAATTATGGGTGGCGTAGGGCCCATTGTGGTCTTAATCCGGCCGTACGTACATACATACATACATAGCCAGCAAGCCAGCCAGATCAAGAAACCTATGCTGACAGTTTTGGTTGACGGTTTCTTAGAAAGGTAACTCTATACAATACTGTACTGAAAAGAGAGAGCGCGTGTGCGTGCGTGTGTGTGTGTGTGTGTGTGTGGATATACAGTACGTACTGTCAAAAACATTAAAGAGACAGTTCTTAACCCTTTTAACGCTATGGCCTCTGACCATATAGGACAAATTAAAAACACTACCGTCAAGCAAAACTGCTACCAAAGGTTTCTTCAGAGTCAGATCTATCAACCACCTGGCAGTTCTATGAGGATTAATAAGTTTCCATCCCAAGTAAAACATTTGAAATACCATAGACTGGCCACTATGGGCACTGAGTTAGAGACTTGCTTGTCAGCATGAACGTGGGAAAGTTTGAACAATTTGCTAGAGTTAATCATTGCTGAATATTCTCAATTAAGCTCGTCCGGCTGTCCCTTTTAGGCCGATATATCGGCCGTGTAGTGTTTTGGGCTACGTTATAGAGTCCGATATATCGGCCGTGTAGTGTTTGGGGCTACGTTTATAGAGTCCAATATACGGCCGTGTAGTGTTTTGGGCTACGTTATCATCATCATCATCATCATCATCATCATCATCATCATCAGCCGTTATAAGTCCACTGCTTGACAAAGGCCTTTCCCATCTCCTTCCATGACAATCTATCTTGTGCTAACCTCTGCCAAGTCTTACAGGCAAACTTTTCTATCTCGTCCCTCCATCTTGTATCTGGTCTTTTTCTACTTCGTTTACTGTCCCATGGGCACCAATCGGTTAGTCTTTTCCCCCATCTATTGTCATCTCTTTTTGTTAGATGGCCAGCCCATCTCCACTTTTGCTGCTTAATTAGTTGTATAATATCTTTCATTCTAGTCCTCTCTCTGATCCATGTTGATCTTTTTCTATCTCAGAGTTATCCCTAGCATTGCTGTTTCCATGGCTCTCTGTGCTATTCTGAGCTGGTTTAGCGTAAAGTATACAACGGCTGCATAATACCAGCCATGACTTATGGATGCGAAACATATATCGGCCTGGCAATGCTATAAGGATTAAAGCAGTTCAGATAGAAAGAAAAAAGAAGAAAAAGGTCACAAATGAAGGTTAACACATGCTCCTATATAATCGATGGCCTGTATACCGGAAGTGGAATTCGTGGAGTAACATTCTGTTAACATTAATAATTGGATGATGCAGGAGAAGAAGATGGTGGAGAAATGGCTACTGAGATGCCTTAATCATACGTCGAAGTGCCCTTGGATTTCGGAAGTGATACACAGGCAAAGGCTTCAGTTTGAAATTCCACGAAAGCATTTACCCCAAGCAATAAAGTTAACCAATCCTTCGTTGCCCGGGTGCATTTTTTGCCTCTTTCGAAATGTCGGTCCTTTGAGTCATTTTTTTCTTTTCTAAAATAAGCCAGTCTCGTCTACATTAAATATTTTGTCTAGCCAGAGCCTACCCACGGTCCCGGCAGTCGCCCAGGGCGCCAAGTACTAAGGGACACCCCTGTCATGTCTGTGACAGTAGGACTTTCCAAATACAAATGGAAAAATGGGAAAATGAATAGTCAAAGTAAGAAAATTCCCAAGTTTTTCAGGAATATCTGACAGTTAAATACGTTATGTTTTGGTGAAACTAAGAGAAACAAGCCTGGTTGCTGCAGGGTCAAACTCCTTGGGGGG
>VCCN01003440.1:2065297-2080831 GCA_006491835.1 Architeuthis dux | reverse complement strand
TAGTGATAAAGTTCTATATTGCTATTTATTTGTGGGTCCCCTAACCGGTGACTTGGTTTGCATATAGGCTATTTCGGCCTTGACGAAGAGCAGCACATTAGACTTGTTTTGCACAAGTTTCAAAAGAAAACTACCTAACCAGATTTGTAAGCCGATTTGATCCAATAGTTAGTTTCTTGGGAAGTGAAGGGGGGGTAGATTTGTCAGAGGAAATAAAGAACCACAAATGTGACATCTACTTTTTGGCTAGGCTTTTTCGAAAGCTCAGTGAAGTTTCACTTCAGCTTCAAGGCAAATTATGTGCGTTGCTAGACGTGGAACGATACTGAAGTAACCTCTCCGGGTTGTAAGCCCGGGATTCCCAGTCGACAGAATACTCCTCTGGGCGTTGCTGATGTAGTCCGAAGGAACACGGAGCACGATACGTTCGGCATCAGCTGGGCTGCAGGAGCTGCCGGAAGGAGGTCGAAGTTGGTATTCAACCCACTTAAGGGGGGCTTCACTCCCTGGTTTAGAATCAAAGTTATCCTTCTCCCGGGCTTCCTAGCATCCCCAAGGGAGCCCAGTCTGCCCTGCTATTTTACCCATAGCTGGTGGAGAAGAGATGGATCCATGCCTTTCCTAAGGGCATCGGTGCGAAATGAATGTAAACAGCTTCGGCTTGCCTATTCCATTGACCGCGCTGTTAACCGCTACGCCACTTGCACCTCCTCAAATGAGATCGACTCTTGCACGAGAATATGTGGTATATCAGAAATATAGAAATGCCTCGTCATTGTATGGCACAAACAATCAAATAAACGTATTTTCTATAGTTTTGAGAAGGGTCATTAATATTCAAATAATTCTTCGGACGATTGAACTCCTTCTTGTTGTTTGTGTTGTAAAATCCGAGTCTGATGGAGTAAATAGAAGTTTTTATTTTTAAAAGGGACCCTTATAACGCAGGGCCCGGGTGTTTCTGTGTCTTTGTCTTGTCGGGTTTAGGTCTGTTGAGAAGTGGAAGCCACATCGGGTTGAACTCCGCACTTGTCTGACTAACGCATTTAGTCGACATTTTGATGTGAGCTGCTTCTTTGATTTTTCTCTGCTTCCAACATCGTTCTCTGTCAATAATCTGGACTTCCTCCCAAAGAGGGAGATGCTCGCCGTTCTCTCCAGATGTGGTCGGCCAAAGCCGATTTTTCTATCTCGCCCTTGCTTATGGCTTTCTTGTGTTCATCAAGTCCGACCTGGGGTGGGGGCAGCCCGTTTCTCCGATATAGATAATACCAGATTTACAGAGGATAACGTAAACACAGTTGTTCACCAGTTTGGGGTCAAGAGTATGGCCAACCTTACTTAGCAGACCTCGGAGTGTGTGTATGTTTGAAAATGACTTTGATGTTGTAACCGTTACATACCTTTTGAATACGTTCCCCCAATCTTTCTGTTTACCCCATCACACTCAGATTTTACACCTGAAGAAGGCCGAAAAATGGATTGGCCGAAACGTCGTGTTTACAACATAAACAACAAGAAGGGGCGCACTCGTCCGAAGCCGCTCCGATAGTGTAATGGTTAGCACGTCTGCCCCACACGCAGAAGGTCCTGGGTTCGATAGTATGAGTGAAGAGTGTGGAAAACTCTTCAATCGGACAAATTTCCCTGTGCACTCAGCAGTTAATTGAGTACCCTCTAAGCTGTGTGATTAGGGTGGAAAAGAAAGGAAAAGGTAATTCTCCTATCCTAGATCCGAATACTGTACGAGCAATACCTCTCCCAAATTGTTGGGCGGAAACCAGGCTTTTCCTTTCCATTTGAAAAATCAAATAAAAAATGTTAATAGTTATCCCCGAGCGCTAATTCTTGTTAGCACTATCCAAGGGAAATAACTCTGACTTAGTAAATTCTGATTTGAATTATTTCCCTTGAATAATGCACTATCCCAGATGCTTAGCTTAGTCTAGGGAAGAAACCACAATATTGAGGCACCCAATTAGGTTCGAACTCCGTACACTACGAGACTAGCTAGCTAACTTTCGCTTAATGACAGGCGCCTACATTTTCCTTGACTCATGAGCAACTACAAGGTGTTACTTGTAGGAAATGTGTTACGATTACTGTATGAACGGAAATATACTGTAAATATTGTAAATGATGAAAAGGATCTTGGTATCATAGTAACTGATAAACTATCATTCTCCAGGTATATTGCCAGTCCTGCTGCTGCTAAGGCGAACAGGATGCTAGGACTGATTAAGCATCCTTTTTCATATATAGACAATGACTCGTTCCTTATACTATATAAGACTTATGTCCATCCACACCTCGAGTACTGTGCACAGGCCTGGTCACCGTACTTGGAGAGAGATAAAAAAAAATCTTTTTAAAAAATCTTTTTAGAAAACGTCCAGAGACGAGCAACTAAGTTAGAATTAAAAAGTATGAGTTATGAGGATAGGCTAAAAGTGTTAGGGGAGACTTAATAGAAATGTTTAAGATTATGCGTAGTTTAGAATTAGTAAACCCTGATGTATTTTTTACTAGAAGGAGATACAAGGGACTGAGAGGCCACACATATACGGTAGAAGCAAATAGAAGTAGATTGGATATCAGAAAATTCTTTTCAAGACAACAAAGTAATGTTTTTTACATCAAATGGTCAGGAAGATTATTGAATTAACAAATCCAATATTAGCTTATATTTAGGATTAAGTGATTTTAATTGAATTATTTTTAAAAAATTAAACCTGATCTAATTCAAACATGATTTAATTGAAATAAAATGATATAAATTATTATTAATATTATTTGTGCTCATTGAGTTTTTACTCCAGTCATGGAGATCAAGTGACTGCAAGTTTCCACAATACTCCAGGACTCTCCTCAGTATTCTAGCTGATTTCAGCAGTGCTGTCATCTGGATGGTCTCAGTTCTTCCCTGGGTTACTAGTTCCACCAACCTCTTTGTTAGGTTCTTCAGGACTGTTCCCAGGGCTCCAACCACTACTGGTACTACTGTCACCTTCATGTTCCACAATATCATCCGCTATGGGTGTCTGCCATCATTGTCATCATTGTTGTATCCTTTTTCTCAATTGGATAATTTCAATTGGAGAAATCTCTCGAATCTTGACCGATTTTGCTAAATTTGGCTATACTGTTGACAAAACTCCAGGAATTGAAAAATGGCGAGTTACGGTCGATCCAATTGTTTGTTTACATTTTATATATAAATAACCATATGTCAACATGCACAAAATATTATGAACTTTGGAACTGCTGAACCGAGTAGAATGAAAATTGTTATACAGGTTCTTGGGCACCTAATTACTGAAAATTAGCTAACGTTTTATGGATTGTATAATTCTCTATCATTCTCCAGGTATATTGCCAGTCCTGCTGCTGCTAAGGTGAACAGGATGCTAGGATTGATTAAGCATCCTTTTTCATATATAGACAATGAATTTTATGGTTTGTATAAAAAAGAAATCTGGTATCTTGGAGTTAACAACTAATTGCTGCTCTGGTAGTTCAGAATACCAATTTATATCGGTTGTGAGAAACAATTTATATCGGTTGTGAGAAACAAACACCCTCTTGCCCATCTCTCTCTCTATTTCTGTATTTCAACCATTTTCTCCTGAGACCTTTATACTTTTAAGATTTTTTTAAATATTAATTAATCAAATACTTTTAGATTCTTTTTTACAAATATATTTCTGGTTATAAAATAAATGCTTAGATTTTTTTTTTAAATTATTAAAATTTAATTTTCACTGTATCCTAAATATATATATATGTGTGTGTGTGGGAATAAATTTTAATGGTTCATATATTTATATATATAAATTTATACATGCACTCTCAAAAGCATATGAAAGCTATACATGCACATACACACACACGCACACACGCATACACACACACACACATACACTCAGACATGAATATATACACAAGCATACGCATAAAAACTATATAAGGTTGACACATTGAAACTCTCTTTGTTTTGAAGGTAAACAAGAAAGTTCCCTTTCAGACAATACATGCCATCAGATGTGACGACTTGGATTCTTGACTGAAGAATTTCTGCAGCCTCATTCTTCAAAATTCTCTTCATATTTTCGCTTTTTTAATAATTTTGAAACAATAAGACAACAGACTTGGGTAGAAAACGAATTTCTTTTTGAATATGAGAAAAGCATCAGTTTTATTCACGAAAAATCAGAGATGACTATATTTAATAGAATTGTTTTCCATGCTACTACTGAGACATCAGCAGCAGTAATAGTAGTAGTATTGTTGTAGATGCAAACACATAGACACAGTACAGCCTAGTTTTATTCCCTTCCTCTCTTTCTATTTGCTTTAGCATGACAGAAACAAACAAATATACAAACAAAAAAGTGACAAGATGAAAAACATTTTGTCTGTACAAATATAATATACAATAAACTCTCGTTGTAACGACACTCATTCTAATGCACTGTTTAATGCAGTGGTGGCACCAGCGTTTTGTACCAGCCTGGGCGGCAAGGTTCGGCCAGAAAACTATAAGGATGGGCAAAGTTTTTATATAAGTAATAATATGAGTTTTATATAATAAATCTTTTATATAAGTAATATGGATTTATATAAGTAATGATATGGGTTTTATATAAGTAATAATATAATAAAATAATAAATCAAATTCAAAGTCACTTCTCAATGTAATTGCAAATTTACAGTAAACAAAAAGAATGAGACATGAAAGATGGCAACATCTGTTACGAGTTGCAGTAACACAAACTACACAACGACAATTCTCCTGTTTCAGTGTTTTGCTACGAAACGAAAGACGGCGTCTCCAAGATTCAGGTTTTCAGCACGTTGTCTATTAAGATTAAATTTTGCGAGCCCGGGCAAGTCTGCCGGGAGCCCGGGCAATGCCCAGGCTTGTCCTGGCCTGGCGCCATCACTGATTTAATGACACATTTTTATATTCTCACAAGACTAGTGCAGCAACAGCACATGAAGATTTCAGTGCATTATTTTAAAAACCTTTTGGTTTATTCATTTTATTAGCAGACCCGTAACCCGTATATGGGGCATCAGACTGTGAAAGGGTAGTAAAAAGTCATTTCTGTGGTTTCTTATTATTAATACACATTGTATAAAAATCCACCCATTATAACGGCAATCTTGAAGCCCCGAAAGTGTTGCAACAACAAGAGGCTACTGCATCCGGCCCAAAGCCAAACTTTTTTAAAGTTTGGAGTAGACTTGTCACAACCAGTATTTAGCCACAGACAACTTTAGACTGCTTTTTTCTACAGCCAAATGTAAAAGTTAATGTAACAGTGTCAAGCAGAGAAGAGGGACAGAAGCAGTGGCGGATTAACCATTAGGCTGTGTAGGCTTAAGCCTAGAGACCTGGAAGGAGGGGGGGTGAGTGTACAAGAAAATGGTTTAATTGAGTGTACAAAAAAAGGTTTGAGTGAACCCATGAGTATTTTGGATGATATTTCAGTACCTTTGCATATATTTCTTTTCATAACTGGAATATTATGATAAAATTCCATTTTGTTTTCTAAATTAAGCTTCAAACATATAAACATTTAGAAGTAATGCTTCTTATCATATCTACTATAACAATATGTTGCATGTATCTGTATGTTTATTTTTTGTCAGTAACACCTCAAATCAATTAAATTATCATTTTTACTAAAGAGACGTAACCAAATTGATGATAAAATAGAAGAGTTGCGCCCCTTGCATAATATTTCCTATTCTCCATGGAGTGGAGAGCAGGGCTCTAAGTAGACATGGGAAAGGTGATACACTGTCATTAATTTCAATCGTGCACAGGTGTCAACATCGGCCATATTGCGAGAGGATTGAATCCACATCGGACATCTCTCTCCACAACTAACCAAAAAACAACGAATTTGGACACCTTCAGTAAGTTTTCTTGCCTCTACGAAAATTGTTATAGACCTTGTAGAAACCACAGCTCAATAAAACTCGCTTGATTATCTGAAACGGCTGTCTTTATGCTTCATTTGTGTGTAGACTTTGTTTGCCAAGAATTCGATTTTATGGCTTAAATTAATTCTGGAAATAAAATGGTCGGATCGGGGCTAGTATTTCACCGTAGGTCGGGGCTAGTTGTTACACCTTGTAACATCTTGCTTCTTTCCTACAAGTTTTGATATTTCAGGTAGTTTAAACGCATTACCGCCTCTTATCACATTATTTTGTATTAGTAACAACTTACCCCATGCCATGTAACAACATGCCCCACATATAGAGCAAGTTGTATACAGTTATCTTGAATGATGATTTCTCTTATATCTCGAGAATGAAGTAATGAATCATTTTTCTGTTTGGTGTTTATGAAAATAAACATAATGACCTACTCACAGCAGAAATGTCTGTAAGTTACCCTTTTGTTGTTTTTTTATTGTGGAGAGGCAAAAATAGTAAAATCGTAACAACTAACAGCTCTCCCCTATATAAAACACAATGTGTATCCATATATTTCATACAGGGTAACGCCCAATTTGTGCCAGTTCTATCTAAAGGGAGCAGCTATTTAATAGTTGCTTTTAATAATAATTTAATAGTTGCTTCCCTTAGAACTGGCATTAATTTTGGGACAAATCAGGAGTTACTTCTGTGATCCCGTCAATTTTGACGGCACGGTTACACTTTTTTACAAGTTTTTTTTTTACACAAGTTTTGTAACAAAATGTGTATGTAACAATAAGTTATTTCCCTTGAATACACAAACATAGGCAAAAATAATCCCTTATTTAAAAATTGTTTCAATAGCACAAGCCAAGAAAGATGAAAGTGTGTATCCAGTAAAATAAACTTCATATAGCTCATCGCAAATAAATTTCTTTTTATTTGAGGCAAAACTAAGTAAATTCATGGCGTAAACATCATTTTAAAACAAATTGTAACTGAAATGGTTGTTCAACGGTTTTGTGACTTGTGACTGATCATCCTCAAATTATTTTAATACATACAAAACAATTAAATAACAATGATTTGATACACAATTTTATACAAAGTTATTTTATAATTTATTTTAATAGTTTATTTTAATACAACATTTTAGCCAGTAAATATAACTAGCAACAGACTGTTCAAACAAAAACTTCTGCTATTTATGTAATATTTTTTTTAAAAATACAGTTTTTATTTTATTTTAATTTAATTATTTTAATTTAATTTAAATAAGGTTTTGTCTTTGAAATAGCCTTAAATAAAAGGAAATTTATTTGCAATGAAGTTTTTTTTTTACTTGATATGCATTTTAATCTCTTTTTTTTGTTATTTTCTAATCTCGTGTGTTCAAAAACAATTTTTACATAAGGAATTATTTCATGTATGTCGGTGTATTCAAGGGGAATAACTTTTTTGTCTTAAATCTTTGGACCTCACTGTTGTATGTGTACCTTTAGGTCTATATTAAGCCTTGGTCTAAAAATCCGGGTTGCATCCAATCTCAAGCTTTCCGGATCAATGGTGCATTACTGAATAACAAAGATGGTCTTGGGCACTGTGACAGAGTAATCAAAACAACAGAGATAAGGATGCTCAACTTAGTATAATGACAACACCTAAGGACTTCAGACATCACTAGGAAGGCTGGAGAATCAACTGACCAAAAATTAGTGATAAAAAAAACAAAGATGAGGATGCTTGTTTGACTGATTCATTGAATAATGGCAATACTTCACCTCAGAACGTTAGACATCAATTAAAACCATCTAGAGGTCAGGGGTCGGCAAACTTTTGGAAAATGGACCAGATTGGCAACGTTTTGGGGATCTGCAGACCAACGCAGACTCAAAGTAAAAACATGGAAATATATAGAAAACTAAGAAAACACTATATTTTTTTATCATTTATTTTAAACCATATTAATTCTTATATTCATATAAGAAAATTGGAATGTCAATATCAAGGGGAATAACTACTGATAAAAGTTACTTCCCTTACCTTTAGGAAAATCTTTTTATTTTTTTTAAATTCTACTCACAGAAGAGTTCCACTGTCAATTAGGATCGGCATCAAGCAGTTTATGATATAAGCTTTTAAATTCATATAAGAAAAATTGAATCTCAATATTAAGGGAAATAATTGATTAAAGTTATCTCCCTTTGACCAATAGATGATTCAATTCACAGCACTGCCATTATTCTTTATGCTATTCATTAAAGCGTTCTACTGTCAAATACAAGTGGTTACATGCAGTCCATGAATTTAAGAGTTAAGAGTTAAATGATATTTTCCATTATGAATAAACAAAAACTCTGAAGAATCAATAAGAATGATGGAATAGATTGTCAAGTATTTTGAATGAACGTAACCTTCCAATATCAACTGTTACATCAATCATTTAAAAGATGAAAATAAATAATTTGTAAAAACTATAATCTGCTTTTAATCTCAATTGCTGTATTTTAACAACTGCTACCAAAGGTTTAGGTTATTCATGTGTTCACACATTTATATGTATCTATCTATGTATCCGGACTTTGCCCAGCCCATAGTAGAAACTTGAAATTTTGTACATACACTCCCCACAATGAGTAGGGAAAATGTTTCATTTTGTTTTTTGAAAATTCCCCTCCAAAATAGGGTTTTAGTGGGGGGTTCAATTTTCAATGTAAGCTTATGCTAAATTGGTCACTGTTTGTGCCCGCTTGTTTCTTGAAAATTCAGACATTTTTTAGTGATCACAGCCCAACTTTTTAATTGATCCCCCCCACCACCACCACCACCACAGCATATATGGGAGGTGATGATTCATAATTTCCCCTGGAATGATAGTTATATATATATTTTTTTCAAATATATTTTTATCAAGGTATTTTTAGTGGTTGATTTAACAGTAGATCTTGGAAGGTTGAAAACAGTAGAGATTTTATCTACTATTGTCTTGTAAGTATTTTTCTATAATTAATTGCTTTATATCATCTGATAGTCTTCTTTGAATTTGATTAGTAACCAGTTTATTTTTACAATAAACTATGAAAATGAAAAATATTGAAAAATATTTTTGATTTCAGTGTTCTAGATGTTATAAAATATTAAAATTCTAAAACTTCAAAATTTAAATAAAAATTTTTTTTTAGAATTAACATTTTTATGAACATAGTTCCGCCTTGTGTATTGGTGTATGCCTTCTGATGTACATGTTACGCCTGTTTGGGCCATTTTCAACACCCCGACCCTTGTGTATCGGTGTATGCCTTCTGATGTACAATTTATGGCTGTTTAGGCCATTTTCAATATCTTAATATTTTATTTTAGTATTTTCTAAAATAAAAAAATTGTCATTTTTTAAATATATTATTTGTATACTAGCTGAAAACCCTTCCTATCAGGTGGTTTTCAGCTAGTTACTGCAGAAGCGGGTGAGGGTTGCTACAATAATTTCCATTATGAATTTTTTAAAAACTCTAATAATACAATTCTTTTAGCAGTTGTGTTAAAGATGAGGAATTGATGAGAATGGTGAAATAAATTGTCAAGTATTTCAAATGAACCTTTGAATATCAGATGTTACATCAATCATTAAAAAATGAAAATAAATAACTGGTCTGGTTAGTCAGGCAATAGAAACCGTCATGTGACCAACATCTTTTGGCAGAATGCTGTGTCGATTAAAAAATAGGAAAAACGAGTGATCAATGAATAAGTTATTTCTTTTACCTTTTGTGGGTGGTGATCACTAAAAAAGTCTGAATCTTTTTAAAAATACAAGCGTGAACGCAAACTAAGCGACCAATTTAGCATAAACTTACATTGTAAATTGAACTCCCCCCCGCCAAAAAAAACTTATTTTAGGGGGGAATTCTTTTTAAAAAGTTTTTTTTCTAGACATAATAAGGGGTAAATGTTTAAAGTTTCAGCCCTCTAGCTCCATGTATGATTATCAAAGTATTTTTAATGGTTGCTGTAACAGTTGATTTACAAGGTTGAGTTCATTAGAAATTTCTTATACTATTGTCTTGTAAATATTTTCTATGATTAATTAGTCACTGATACCCCAAACACTGGTTTATTGCTGGGTTTAGGTTATTCAAATTTTGCACACACACTCCCCTCAATGAGTAGGGAAAATGTTTTTTTTGTTTTTTGAAAATTCCCCTCCAAAATAGGTTTTTTAGTTGGGTGTTCAATATGCAATGTAAGTTTATGCTAAATTGGTCACTAGTTTGTGCCCGCTTGTTTTTTTGAAAATTCAGAACTTTTTTTGTGATCACAGCCCAACAAAAGGCGAAAGAAGTAACTTATTCACTGGTCACCCCTTTTTGTAATTTTTTAATTGATCACCTCCAACACAGCATATATGGGTGGCAGTGATTCATAATTTTTTTTGGAATGCTAGTTGCTTTATATAATTTGATACAGTTTTATTTTTTAATAATTTCAAAAATGAAAAAAAGTTTTAATTTTTTGTATATATTATTTATTGTATATACTATCATTTTTGTACATACTTACATACAATAGATACATAAACAAAAGACATTTTTCCATTTTATACATCATAATATTAAAAGAAAAATTATATAAAAATTATTTAAGCGTAATACATATTTTATATGTTCAGCAGGCCGAATGAAATGTCACAGCGGGCCCTGAATTAGAGAATAGAGAAGATGATTCTCTCAAATTTCATTCATGCTTCTTTTTCTTTTTTTATTTTTAGGAAATACTTTTGTTTTCAATAAACTCAGCAGAGGCTCAAATCTTAAACTATTAAAGTTCAACTACACCTGTACCTCTTAAATCCAGCGACCTTAGGGCCTTCCCATTGCCATACCACAGAAAATGCTTGAAAACAAAAATTATTTCTTTCATACTATTACGTGTCTTACATTTACTTGTCGAAGGCCTCTGTCCAACAACACACAAAAGGCTGATTTTTTTTTTAAATTAAAAATTAAAAAAGATTTTGTAATAAATTTTAATAATTTATTGATTTTTAATGATAGTGAGGAAAGTAGAACGATAAATCTTTAATATAATTTATATATTATAATAAATGAAAATTATTTGTTTTCTTACGCTTTTTAATTGGTTGTATAAAAAATAATTCATAAGATACAGAAAAAGAATCAATAAATACATATCTAATTTTATGCTAAAATAAACATCAAACGGTGTCGAATTTGGAGTTCTTTGATTCGATTTCAAACTGTGGTTAGATTTTTACACATTCGGTTTAACAAGTCGGTCCACAAACCTCTAAATTACGGTTCAAACGACGGTTTGAATCCGAATCGAAAAAAACTCCAGAGGCAGATCCACAAACGAATGGTGACAGATAAAAAACGTAGATCATGGGAGTTGCTGGAACACAGTCCTGAATTAGAGAGGTATGACGCATAGATTTTGAACTGATAAACAACATTTAAAAACAACTGTTTTTAAGTCTATTTATTAAACTGTGCTAATCTTCCAAGTGGGGAAGGCCTGTCTGCCTTAAAAATCAGCATTCAAAATCCTGGCTTTTACCTGGGCTTGAACCCAGACCATGGCACCAGTAGAAAAGGCACAACTATCTCAGCCAACAACATACATAACACTGACTTCTAGCACTAGCGGAAAATATGCAACTGCCCCAATGACCAAGCAGGTATATAAAAGGTTATATATTACTACTAACAGGGCCGGCCCTATGTACTGACAACACAGGCGGTCGCCCTGGGCACCAAGCACTAGGGGGCGTTTTTCACGTGTCTGCGACAGTAGGATTTTCCAAATACAAATGGGGAAAATGAATAAATTAAACAGAATAAAAACTGTCAAATAAGCAAATTCCCAGATGTGAAGTTAGATTTTTCAGGAATATCTGACAGTTAAATACTTTCTGTTGTGGTGAAACTAAAAGAAGCAAAAGAAATTCTCATGACCGACAACTAGATTATTTAATTAATGCATTGTAATTTGAATTATTGATATTTAATACCAATCAGTATACTATAATACCTATATATATTCCTATATAATAATTTTTCTCACTGTAAAACATGAATAGATAAATAAGATACTACTATATTTTAAAGGGTGCCGAAGTTCAATTCCACCTCATTTTCCTTTCTCACCTTTATTTTCACGACAGCCGACTTCAGCCGTTCTCCTTTAGCGGATATCTTTATGTTTCTCCCACTACCCTTTTGGGGTACTCCTACTCTGCTTCTCCCTCCCTCTCCCCAGTCTTTATGTTGCACTTCAATTCTCAGAACTTCTCCTCTACCCCCACCCTTTCAAAGTGTGACAGACGGACGGACATACGGAAAGTGTGACAGACGGACGGACGGACACGTTGCTTATTATAATGTAGATTATATATTATAGATATTTATTCAACTCAGTTTAGTCCAGCATAAAGGCAAGGGGCGGGGGGAGGAGTCAGGAAGATTGTGTTGCACCAATCTCCCATAGATGGCCTGTCTTAAGGATTTCACCTGGGTTTTAACACAGACCACTGGCACCAGTAGGAAAGGCACAACTATCGCAGCCACCAAGTCGTATTCTCTGATTTTTCATTAACCCTTTCAAGATTAACCTATTGTTAAGGCCCTTAAAGCCTGAATTTTTATTTAATGGTTAAAGAAAACAATTCTTTTATTGGTACACATACAACAGTAGTGTCCAAAGATTTAAGACAAAAAAGTTATTTCCCTTGAATAAACAGACATAGGCGAAAATAATCCCTTATTTAAAAATTGTTTTCAATCACACAAAACGGGGTTAGAAAACAACAAAAAAAAGAGAAAGATGAAAGTGCGTATCAAGTAAAAAAAAAAAACTTCATATAGCTCATCGCAAATAAATTTCCTTTTATTTAAGACTATTTCAAAAACAAAATTGCGTAAATTTGTTGAGTAAAAATAATTTTAAAGTGAAAATCATAACTGAAGTTTTGTGACTGATCATCCTAAAATTGATAATACGTACAGAACAATTAAATAACAATGATTTGATACACAATTTTATAATTTATTTTAATACAACATTGTAGCCAGTAAATATAACTAGCAACAGACTGTTCAAACAAAAACTTCAGCTATTTATGGAATATTCTTTTAAATAATAAAGTTTTTATTTTATTCTTAATTTAATTTTTTTTAAAGTTTTGTCTTTGAAATAGTCTTAAATAAAAGGAAATTTATTTGTGATGAACTATATGAAGTTTTTTTTTTACTAGATACACACTTAAATCTTTCTCTCTTTTGTTGTTTTCTAACCTTGTTTTTCTTCTTTTGCGCAATCGAAAATAATTTTTAAATAAGGGATTATTTTTGTCTGTGTCCGTGTATTCAAGGGAAATAACTTTTTCGTCTTAAATCTTTGGAACCAACTGGTGTATGTGTATCCTTTTATTAAATAAACATTTTTCCATATTTAGCCTACAAGTCATCCCTGTTCAGTCATGTAATGTGAAAAACACAGAATTAGCAGATCACTCCATGTCTTTCCTGTTCAATCATGTAATTTCAGTGTGACTTTTATTCATGACCCAGTAGACTTCTAAAAGAGATCTACAAGACATATATATCCCAGCAGTCACAGAAACCTCAGGATATATATATGTCCCAGGAGTCTCGAAAGGGTTAAAATATATCAAAATTGGTCTCAGTAATATTTCAGATGAAATTACAGTCTCTTTTAATTTTTATTTGAGATTTCAAATTTGTGTCTGCGAGTTCAATTCAATGTGATTCTTAGTTTCTTTTTTTTAAGCCGTTACAATTATAATGATCTGATTTCTGTTTATTGTATTAATGTAACAGCACATCATAGTGAGATCTTTGTTAGTGCAATACCCTAAAAATACTCTAACTTGAAAAATAAAGCAATTTCCAGTCCAATCGAGCCACCAGTTTTTGAGTAATTAATTTACTTATGTGTAAATTGACAAAAAAAGTCTGTAAAAGGGAGATAACTCCAGGTCTAATAATTTCTAATTACTGTTCTTTTTACTATTCTTTATAAAAAAATAAGAGGAATAAAAAAAATAATTAATTTATAAATTGTATAACTAGGAAGATGACTTTACATTGATCTTAAAGGCCTCCGAAGATGGCTTCAAAGCAAGTTCATAAAAAACAAAAAAGAATCGCTATTTGAAATTCACCATAAAAACTTCAGTCAACATTATTTCTTTTACGCCATTCATGGGATCTCCCGGATATTCTAAATAAGTTTTATAATGGTGACATTACTTAGTTAATGATAAAAGAAGAATTCAAGAAATACTGTTAACTCATAAGAACCCAGACCCATTTCTACTTGAAGGAATATTATGTGGGATTCTGGGTAGGCAAATTGACACACAGTCACGTGACTGCACCAAGATGTTCAGTAGATGTACACTTCATGGGTTAAAATCAAGGATAAAATATAATATTATATAAGAGACTGTGCAGATCAATTAAATTGTATGTAACACTTAGTACACTTCATGAGTTAAAATCAAGGCTAAAATATAATATTATATAAGAGACTGTGCAGATCAATTAAATTGTATGTGACACTTAGTACATTTCATGGGTTAAAATCAAGGATAAAATATAATATTATATAACAGACTGTGCAGATCAATTAAATTGTATGTGACACTTAGTACACTTCATGAGTTAAAATCAAGGCTAAAATATAATATTATATAAGAGACCGTGCAGATCAATTAAATTCTATATGACATCGGTGTCACAGTGGGTTCTTATGGGTTTTAATCATGACACAATTAACAGATAAATACTTTAAAATTGTGACGTAAAGACACTAAAATCAATGCAACTAAATACTAACACAGGAATCCCTTTATTTCCTTTTGATCTCACCTAATCTATATTATAATGATCCGATTTCTGTATATTTATGTGTTTTAGATTGTTTGTCACTGTAACACAGCAAAAAAGGCACACTGTAGTGCAATTTTTGTTAGTGCAATATCGTTAACATGCTTTAACTTGAAGAATGAAGCAATTTCCAGTCCAATCGAGCCACCAGCTTTGACAAACAAAAAAAAAAATGTCATCCAAGGAAGATAACTCCAATTCTATTAACTGCTAATTACAGAGTCATTTCCATGAGTTTTCTTAAAGAGAGAGAGAGAGAGAAAAAACTCCAGAACATTTAAAGAAAAGATTTGCTTCCATGACATAATTGATAATTTGGTAAGGACACAAAAATTAGCGCAGAATTTTGATCTGATTTCAATTTTATACACAGATTGCCCATTTACACTTTTTAAGTTATAAAATCCTGAAAAACACTGACAACACATAATACTCGGACAATTTCAGATTTACTGACAGAGGCACAAAATAAGCAGAATACACTACAGTCAATCGACTCTAGCACAATGTTTGCATTTCCTGTCAAATGTTCATCTCTGCTGTGGTTTTTAAAGGACCCTTCCGGAAAGGGTCTGGTGGTGGCTCAGTTAGGTAAACAAGCAGAAAACAGATTATCAAACAAACAGTTCAACTCTTGGTTTGTTCACACAACATAAATATGATATTTTCTTTT
>VCCN01003440.1:1952933-1970098 GCA_006491835.1 Architeuthis dux | reverse complement strand
CTCGTTGTGCTACACTGGGTGAAGTCGGGATACCTAGATAGATATATAGATACATATAAATGTCAGAATACATGAATAACCTAAACCCAGCAACAGTATTTAAACCAGTGTTGTGGGTAGCAGTGATTAATTTATAATACTTCATCTGACAAATATAAATAATAAAAAATGATTGCTTTATTGATAGTACAAGTGCAGAAACCAAAAACAAACATGGCTCCAGAGAGATTGGAAATGGAGAGTAAGTTTAAAGGTAAGATTTGATTTTCTGCCAAGCCAGAGAGTTCTCGTAGCTCGGCCAGTAAGTAAGAGCAGCAGGGTGTTTACCAGGCTTCCCTGGGCAAAAGGGACACGAGTTTGAGTCTCATGGGAGCTTATTCTTAATTTCCAATATGTGCTGTTAACTTAGGCCTCCGGCAGTGAGTAAAGTTGCAATAAAAAGCAATTACAAAATTACTTTGAAGGAAAATACCAATCAAAAATTAGCATTCCAAGGGAAATTATGAATCACCACCACCTATATATGCTGTGTTGGGGGTGATCAATTAAAAAGTTGGGAAAAGGGGTGATCAATGAATAAGTTAACCCTCTCGCCTTTTGTTAGACTGTGATCACTAAAAAGGGTCTGAATTTTCAAAACAAAAAAAGTGGGCACAGACTTCTCCATTCTCACGTTCTGATTTTAGGCATGCATTTAATGCAGCTCTCTTATGTCGACAGTATGAAATCAAATGATGGATAATTTTATATCCAATCGACAGAGTATGATAATTATCATTGTTTCTTTATTCACATTTACGATTTAGGCCGCTCGTTTAGCAGTCGCTCACACCGACGCCGGGCAAATATAGGCTCTCACTAATAAATGTCATTATAATTATCATATTCTGTTGATTGGATATAAAATTATCCATCATTTGATTTCATATATATATATATATATATAATCCTGCTGTAGCAACATCTGGCCACTCAAGTGTCAATTGATTACTTTAAGGAGTGGTTGCAAAAATCAATTTACCTTTTTTCTCAACCAATCAAGGTGCAATGGACAAAATCCTGACCTCGTGTCCAGCGGTGTAGTACTAAAAATGAAGTGAGGGAATGCAGGGCTGCCTGCTCTAAGCATTTTAGGGGTACCTTGATTCAATACATAGTGCTACAATGTACCGTTTCAGCCCATTTGAGGCTACACAAAGATAAATACAATGAGAATTTGAAGAGAGGCAGTTATAAACAGACTGATATAGATGTGAACAGATTGAGATATATGAATATGAATAGACTAAGATAGATATGAACAGACTGTGATAGGTATAGATAGATAGATATGAACAGACTGTGATAGGTGTAGATAGATATGAACAGACTGTGATAGGTATAGATAGATAAATATGAATAGACTGATTGATAGATAGATATGAACAGACTGTGATAGGTATAGATAGACAGATAGATAAATATGAACAGACTCTGATAGATAGATAAATATGAACAGACTCTGATAGATAGATAAATATGAACAGACTCTGATAGAAATTAGCAGACTGTGATATGCATAGATAGATAGATATTAACAGACTGATGGCTAGATAGATATTAACAGACTGTGATATGCATAGATAGATAGATATGAACAGACTGATAGATATATATTAATGAACTGTGATAGGTATAGATAGATAGACAGATAGATAAATATGAACAGACTCTGATAGATAGATAGATAGATATTAATAGACTGTGATAGGAATAGATAGATAGATATTAATAGACTGATAGATAGATATTAACAGACTGATAGATAGGTAGATAGATGAACAAAATGATATAGAAAGATAAGCACCAAGACACTTGAGGAGAGAGAGAGAGATTGATCAAGATAGCAAGAGAGAGAGAGATTGATCAATATAAGTAAATCAAAAGCAGAAGACAGAGTGAGAAGCATAGATATAAAAAGATCTTGAATAATCCAAATCAGGTAACGAACTTGATCGACTGCCAACAATAATTAGGTCAAATGTATTGACATATATAAAAAAAACAAAGTAGGTATTAAGCCTGTAAAAAAACTGGACTGCTATGATGCAGTTACATCAGTCAGCCAGCACTGACCTTCAGTTGAGCTGCAATTGAACAAGAATCAAACACCTTAATTGCTTCTGAGCAAGGTAAGACTCCAAGAATAATAATCCGGCCACTAATGGGATTAAAAAGCAGACAATGTGGAAAAAAAACATAAGTTGAATTTTTAGTACAGGTACTACACCAGGCAGGGGCAACCTTTGTTGAGCAGCAGACCGTATGAGATATTGCTAATCATAAACCGGGCCACAAA
The DNA here is from genome assembly GCA_006491835.1 of Architeuthis dux. Lineage (NCBI taxonomy): Eukaryota > Metazoa > Mollusca > Cephalopoda > Oegopsida > Architeuthidae > Architeuthis > Architeuthis dux. The sequence goes on along the minus strand of VCCN01003440.1, from coordinate 1,967,760 downwards.
TTCACTGTCAGAATAATTTTTAGAATGTTAGGAACTTTTTTGCTAACAACATAGCTTGCATGCACCATTTTGCTGAGCTCTGTTTGCCTTTTAGTAAAAAGTGTATTTAGGCTACCGATCTGTTTCTTTAGTGTTTCAAGTTTAAGCTTTCTGATATCTCCTTTAAATTTATCATACCCGGAATATTTATTTGTGTAATGATGCTTAATGTTCTTTAAATGCTGAGTGGGATTCTGAACATATTAGACACCTTGGTCTGTTCTTTACTTCAACAAAGAAGTAATCATTTGTCCACTTATCCTGGAATTTTCTCATTTCTTCAAAAAAGGTTCTCCTTTTTCTTAGATAAAGTTTTAATAAAACGTTATTTTCTTCATGTAATTAAGCATGCCATTCAGAAAGTCAAAAAGGCTGCATGCTGTACTACACCTTGATTAGTGCGGTTAATGTGTGCCAAAATCTTCCGTACAATTCAAAACCGCACTGATCAGGACCTTAATGAGTTCTTTTTGTCAAACTCCAGTCCAAGTCTGGAGTTGACTTTGTTTTTCTACCGTAACAAGAATAACAAGAACAATCTTCACCAAATTTAGGGGAGTAAAAATTAACTTACCCATACCGTGATTTGAAAACACGACAAACTGATTGGTAGGCTGATCTCTTACCAACTGAACTAAATTGATAAGTCTTACATATCTACAAAATTTATCTTACAGATACACAAAAGCTTATTTCATTCTAATAAATAAATACATTTATACTAAAAAAATATATTTTTATAATTTTTTTATTCGTTATATATAATATACAAAAGTTGCAGTTATCATCTTCAGTTGGAATGGAGTTTGACACTGCAGCAACCAGGTGTGTTTACCTTTTTTCTGTGGTTAATATCATCCTTCTAAGGAATAGAAAAAAGCTAGCCACAAAGGAGCTGTTTACAAAACAACTACTAGAAAATAGCTAAGGAACCCTAACCCTAACATCAATTTCAATGTGCAGCTATTTGGAGCCGTATCGCATCTTTTCTTTCCTCTGCTTAGCTCAAAAAAAGAATTATCAATTGTCACCAAGCTCTTTTGTCACCAAGCTCTTTTGTCATAGCCCTTTTGTTTCTAGCTCTCCCACTTGCAACAATGCATTGGTACCATGAATGGGCTTTATTTTCATAGTCCCTTGTTAATTAGACACTTCAATCTGAGTGTTCTTTGTGGTTTGAGATTCCAGATGGATATACGTATCGATTGCTGCGGAGACTTAAATAACACAATGGCACCACTTGGAGACTATGGGGAACTGTTGATCTACATAACAAGTCTGGTTAGTCAATCAGTAGAAACCGTCACGTGACCAACGTCTTCTGGCAGCATGCCGTGTTGGGGGTGATCAATTAAAAAATTGTTAAAAAGGGTGACCAATGAATAAGTTAATTCTCTCACCTGTGATCACTAAAAAAAAATCTGAATTTGAAAAAAAAACAAGCATGAAAACTGCCGGACACAAACTAAGGGACCAATTTAGGATACACTTACATTGTAAATTGAACCCCCACTAAAAACCTATTTTGGCGGGGAATTTTCAAAAATTGTTAAAAAGGGTGACCAATGAATAAGTTACATCTCTCACCGGTGATCACTAAAAAAAAATTTTCAAAAATAGAGAACCATGAAAAATGCCAGACACAAACTAAGGGACCAATTTAGCATACACTTACATTGTAAATTGAACTGCCACTAAAAACCTATTTGGGGGTGATTTTCAAAAAACAAAACAAACATTTTTTTCTAGACATAAGGAGTAAATGTTTAAATTTGTAGCCCTCTAGCTCCATTGGTGTGGCCCGTATGCACGATACATACATAGCCAGTCAGACCAACTTGAAAACTGAAGAAACCTATGTTGATGTTGACAGTTTCTAATCCAAACACACTTAAATAATCAATGCAAGAATTGTTTAAAATGATTGATCTCATTCAATGAGATCAATCGTGTGAACAACCCTTGTAATGATAATGACTTTTCTAAAAGTTACTAAAGATATCTTAAATGATTAATCATTTGTCAATGGGGAAACATCGATAACAGTTTGAATCGAAATAGTTATAAATCAGGTATGCAGGGTAGTAGACTATCTTAATATAATGGAGCAAGTATATGTTCTTCAATGCAAATTCCTCCCCAAAACAGAATGTAGAGGGAAGAGTAAGCAGAAATAGAAAAATCCAATAATGACAACTGTTTTCTCTCTCTCGCTTGGGATATGAGATTTAGTGAAACATAATAATTAATCACTGCTACCCACAGTACTGGTTTATTGCTGGGTTTAGGTTATTCATGTGTTCGGACATTTATATATATATATATATATATATATATATATATATGTATCCAGACTTATCATTCATAGTAGAAACTTAAAATTGTGCACACTCAATGAGTGTTTTTTTTAAATCCCACACCAAATAGGTTTTTAGAGGGGGTTCAATATGCAGCATAAGTTTATGCTAAATAAGTTTATGCTTTAATTGATCACCCCCAACATGGGTGGCAGTGATTCATAATTTCCCTTGAAATGCTAGTTCTTGTTTCATTCGATTTCAGCGTGTGATAGATTTCTTAAAATACTTTTCATCCTACTAATTTGGGAGGATTTTGTCCCCTATGATTTTCAAATTTCAAATTCATAGGTTGGACACACAACTACCACCCTATCCCATAGGTTAACTTACCATTTGTCTGATCAAAGTGCCATTCATGTTCATATCAATGCTAGACACTGATATTTCTTAATTTTTTAGTTTATTTTTATTGTGACTTACACAGGCTGTCAGTCTACAAAGTGAGTAAGTGGTACTGATCAGAAATAATAATAATAAAAAATAAATAAATAAAGATAATATTGCTACTACTACCAGGATCTACTGTAAGATTGCCCACCCAATAGTTTGTTTGGGGGTCAAGTTTTTGTAGATGAAAATTTGAAAGTATCTATGTTTTAGTGCACTTCAGTATAAAAAACTGGACAATTTGAATGCACATATAATAATTAAGATATCAATTCTGAAATATCTGTCAATTCGTTGTGTAAACAAAAAGTTGCTTCGAAGAAATTAATTCACTCGATACTTCTTCACTATTGCTGAATGAATTTGAAAACAAACAAGTTATATTATTTATTTATTCCAAAAATATAATTGTTTTTTGTATTTGCAGGTCTATATAATATATAGACTGTATTTAGTATATATATATGTTCGGCTCTTGTAACAAATTAAAAAGAAAACACCTTTCAAAGAAGTACCAAATATGATTAATACGAGTTGCCAATTGATAGTGAAGGGAATAAAAACATGTAAGTCTTAACTTTTATTGTTTTATTATGCTCAATTTAGCAGTTGTGATGGCCTTTGAATAATGCCCATGGGCTATTAATATTATTTGGTCCATTTTTTCCACCCAAATTTGGCTGTTTTTCTGTTTTTAATGCCCTGGGCAATCCTACGGTAGATCCCAGTAATACTGCTTCTGCTGCTGTCTTCATGCTCATTTTTCATGAATAAAACTGATGTTTTTCTCATGTTAAAAAGAAATTCGTTTTCAACCAACGCTGTTGCCTTATCGTTTTAAAATTTTTGAAAAACAAAAAATATCAAGACTTGTAGAAAATCGACAGCAAAACAAAACATTAAAAAAAAAGAGCTCCTAACTTATTATTTGCAAGTCATTTTCATCCTATTAAATGAATAAATACATTTACACTAAAATAATATAATAATATTTTTATGGGGTCCCCACGACAAATTTGTTTCACTCTTATTAGTGAATCTTCAGGTATTTTAATTAATATTGAGCACTATTATCATAAATATCACATCATAATAATAATTTATTATTATTATCATCACAATGAGAACTTATACTACTTATAACGAAAATTCATAATTTATTATTATATCATCATCAATCTTTTTTATTGTAATTATTATTATTATTTTTATTGTTAGTATTAATTTATTTTATTAGCATTATCATTATTATTGTTATAATTATGATATCTTATATACATTACAAGTATTCTATTTAGTAAACGATATAATTATCAATATAGTTTTCTTCTATAGTAGATATATATATACATTTAAGCATAAGTGCATGGATTCATTATAGAATAGAGTCACACAATGACATACGTAAGCAGCGTTCGTCACCCAAACTAATAGCGTGTTATATAGAAAAATGTTAACTTACAATTTTTAATTTTCTGTTTGAAAAACGCAGTCGGATTGCGTGAAACAAAAAATCTTTGTAACTGTTCTATTTGTTTAACTTATCCATTCATAAAACCCATAAGAACCCAGACCCGTTTCTACTTGAAGGAACATCATGTGGGATTCTGGGTAGGCATATTGACACACAGTCACGTGACTGCACCAAAATGTTCAATAGATGTCACTTAGTACACTTCATGAGTTAAAATCAAGGATAAAATATTATATAAGAGATTGTGCAGATCAATTAAATTATAAGTGACGCCAGTGTCACAGTGGGTTCTTATAGGATAACATAAAATATCCTGCCATTTTTGATGGGTACTATCCTAGTAATACAAATGGTTGACCAAAAAGTCCTTTAAGATGGTGAGGAAAAAACATCAATTGTATCTTCCTTGAAGAAAAGAAAACTCCATTTAAAATTCTTCTGAATTTTGGAAATACTTAATTATTCAAAAGATTGCAGAAGGAATTGCCATTTCTGCAGACTGGAATGGAATTCGATTTTTATGTCTTCAAGAAAGGATTACAATGGACAAGTTTCCTTGGAGCATTCACCAACGCACGGATAGCAACAGAATGAAAAAAAGGGTAGAAAAATTGATATGATTTTGAATTCATAATCTCCTCTATTTGTAACACGATCACGTAGTGATAGAGTGCTTGCCACCTGTTCAGTAGGTTGTAGGTTCAATCCATAGCCGAGTCATACCAAAACTATACTAAAATGGTACTCAATGCCACCCTGCTAATTACTCATTTCATGGAAAGGATATATGAACACCATAGAGCCCCCAAGCTTGACAACCACCTAAACACCTTAGTTGCTCACAGGTAGACACACAACCACAATTTTAGCTTACAGAAAAACCCACATCATCAAACACATACACAATTCCATGAAGTGACGCTGCAAGTGACACCAAAGATCTGGGTATTTCCAACTTGCAACACCCATGTATCTATGTATCGATCTATGTATCCAGACTTTGCCCAGCCCTAACAGTTCATAGTAAAAACTTGAAATTTTGCACACACACTCACCTCAATGAGTAGGGAAAATGTTGTTTTTTTTTTTGTTTTTAGAAAATTCAGACTTTTTAATGCCCAACAAAAGGCGAGAGAAGTAACTTATTCATTGACCACGTCTTTTTCCAACTTTATTATTTGATCTATGAATGGCAAAAAGTTTTTTGTTCAGACGAAATTTGAATCGGTTCATAGCATTCATAAGAAAGGAAGGATAGAGAGAGTGGGCGAAGAGGATTTTTTGGGGGGTTACATTAGTCTACATCATATAATTGTTTTTTTAAATCAATTTGCAAAAAGAATATGACGTAAGAAAAAGCGTTTGCAATTTAAGAAGCTAAAGACAAACATTTATTTAACATCTCATATTGTAAGCGTAGAGTTATGACCTATAACTTATGCGGTACGCAAATAGATACACACTTCTTGGATACAAACGGAAATGTAGAAAGGCTTCATAAAACCAGTCAGTGTCCATTTACAGAGTCTTTTTGTTTTCAATCTCTTAACAGCTTTACATTATTGTTTTTTTTATCAATTGGAAACAAATAGTTTTATTACAGAAACAAATGTTGACAAATGCTCTAAAAAATTGTGTAAACAATGTCAGGTTTTGAACAGTCTTTTCTTTTTCTTGTTATTTCAAATCACGGTAGGGACATGTTAATTTTATATATCGGTTTGGTTTAACTTGACATGATAGACAAGACATGAAGAGTTTCCTCCCCTGAATTAGGTGAAGATTAGTGCTTGTTGTTCTTGTTACGGTGGGAAATAAAATCAACTCCAACTTGACTGGAATTTGACGAAATGGGGTCCTTGGTAATGAAAAGGTTGTGAACCACCAGCTTTACTCTTCTTTTTCATTTCCTCCAACTGGGCCAGAAATAAAAATAGAAACGAACAAACTTAAATAATTCAGATATCAATTAATCTCTTCATCTTTCGAGGTAGGTAGTCATAAATCTTTCTTTTGCTCTTTCCAAATTTTCTTCCATCAAAAGAGCTTTCTTGTGGACAGAACAGTACATTAGTATGGTTACCATAGCAACCAGAATCTCGGAGAATAAGCCTCCCAATTTATAATTGAACTGGAAAAATAGAAATAGAATTTTCTGTTGCCTGGGAGACGAAAAGCCAGCTTCAGTTTTGACGTCACGAGTCGTTTCTCCTTATCAACGTTCTTTGAAGATGAAAGAAACTTTTTTAAGAGAGTTTAGTTCATTTCGGGATGAGCCACACAATTCATTCATACTAGCTGAGAACTTGTCCGAAGGGCGGGATTTTTAAGCTACATGTCTGCTTTATACGTTTTAACAAAAAATAAAGAATCAATTTAGCTAATCTGATTGACATAAACTAAGAGTCCAGTTTAGCATTATATTTACAAACTTAAAAATTTTGGGAATTTTCAAAAACTGATATGCTAAAAACATGCTTTGGGGTCCCATTAGTAACCATAGAAAATTTGGTGCTCATAGCTCTAGCCTTCCTTATGAGATGACGGACAGACATTTGATGAATTATAATGAGATAATAGCTTCATTCTGCCAGTAATGCTTGCATTAATTCCTGACCATTGACAATCACTTTCTTCCTGATTTCCAATGCATTTATATAGTAAAATCATTAGCAATGCATTTCTATAGTAAAATCATTAGCAATGCATTTCTATAGTAAAATCATTAGCAATGCATTTCTATAGTAAAATCATTAGCAATGCATTTACATAGTAAAATCATTAGCAATGCATTTACATAGTAAAATCATTAGCAATGCATTTCTATAGTAAAATCATTATTGCATTTCTATAGTAAAATCATTAGCAATGCATTTACGTAGTAAAATCATTTTCAATGCATTCACATTATACATATAATAGCCCTATTCTATCAATAATGCTTGCCTTTATTCCTGACCACTGACAATCCCTTTCTTCCTGATTTTCAATGTACAATCTTCAGTTTGTTTGCTGAAACTTACCCAAACAAACTTTAGGTAAATTACAAAGATACCATATGGAGAGGCCACTATTTAAAACAGGAATTAGTATATCTTAGTGCCAACCCGGTTACCAGCGAATAATAATATACAGTCTTTTTATACATGAACATTAAGCTGGTGTTACCTAAAACAATTATACTGCACCATTATCCTTTATTTACTGTGAGGTTCCAACTTTCAAACCCTCTCGCCCTCGGTGAGAAGGCCTGATCAAGGGGATTGTCAAATTCCCTGTTTGCCACCCACTAACAGATGCCCATGCTTTTAGAGGTCCGTAGAGTCCATGTCTGATTGGGTAAGAGCTGTCACATGAAGGACCAACACTTTATTTGGCTGGTAATAATGTTATGTCTCTTTAGTGTATCTGATGCCATTCCTATCTTGAATCTGCCTCGAGTGACTCTGCATATTTTCTCTGACATTTACAGCCACAAAAATGGTTGGCACTCATCAAGCATTTGTGTCTTGTCGTTATCTTTGTTTCTAATTCCTGTAAGACTTCTTTGATTGTCTGACAAGTCCTAAGATCTGCTCTCTCTCTCTCTCTGCTGCAAACGTAACTGTCTTCTGCTAGATCTGCTTAGAGATAAGGAAGATTTTTTCCTCTACTTCAGCAAACAAAGTCAGAAGGGGTATATGTATTCTCTCAGGTCTGTCTGTCCGTACAATATCTCCAAAGATTTTTAATGAATTTCAATAAAATTTTGTGGAAAGGTGGGCCATTGGCAAAGGAAGGATTTATTGGATTTTGGTGTGGATCTAGAGGTTTTGTGGAAGGGTGGGCCATTGGCAAAAGAAGGATTTATTGGATTTTGGTGTGGATCCAGAAGTTTTGTGAAAGGGTGAGCCATTGGCAAAAAGAAGGATTTATTAAATGTTGTGGTGGATCCAGAAATTTTGTGGAAGGGTGGGCTATTGACAAAGGAAGGATTTATTAAATTTGGGGGTGGATCCAGAGATTTTGTGGAAAATAAGTTACTTATCTCACCTTTTGTTGGGCAGTGATCACTAAAAATGTCTGAATTTTCAAAAAACAAGCTTGAACGCTGCCAGACACAAACTAAGGGACCAATTTAGCATGAACTTACATTGCAAATTGAACCTTTCACTAAAAACCTATTTGGAGGGGAGATTTTCAAAAAACAACAAAAAATGTTTTTTCTAGACATGATAAGGAATAAATGTTTAAATTTTCAGCCCTCTAGCTCCATTGATGCGGCCTGTATGTGCAACACATTCATAGCCAGACAACCAGCCAGCCAGACCCACTTAAAAACTGAAGAAACTTATGTTGACAGTTTTGGTTGACGGTTTCTAATACATTCCTTAGACATCATCCTCCCCCATCATTAAGCTTTCAGGAACTAAGTTACTGTGTTGTATATCCATCTTGGTCTGCGGGAGGAAAATCCTGAACTTGGAGAAAAGGGAAGACTCGAAACTTGGTTTATAGAAATATGAGGATATATTTTTATTTCATAAGATACATTGTGTCATGGCGGAGAATAAAGAGTGGGAGAGAGATAATGAGAGCAGAGATAATGAGAGCCAACAGACTGTTCCCAACAGGGAAACTGGCCCCGAAACTCTGCCTTTCTGACTTCCAAGGGCGCTCTGTGTCTCTCTGCTTTTTTGAGGGCCTCTGTGTCGCTTTTATTGGGTTTGAATGTCCACACTGATTTTCCAGCCCGCCATCTCCAGTCAGGGTTTAGTCAATATCCTGTTTATGACTTTTCAACACCTGGTGTGTATTCCAGTCCCTGACACCTGCTGCTTGGGGTTTTGTCGATATCCTGCCCACAACTTTCAACACCTGTGGGGGTCAAATCTGTGACCCCCGCCCACAGCTGCCTAAATATCCAACACCTGTAACAGTCACATTAACATGTGGGTGTTTATTATAAGCGGAGTCGCTTACTAGTATCTTCTACTACCTTAGGACTGGTAACAACCAAATGATACAATCGTAACACAAATCGTAAACTACCTGTTACCAGTGTTGCCAGCTCAAAAAATATGTTTCTGCTAGTTTGACTGCTAAAAAGTGCTAAATCTTTTTAAAACAGCTAGAAAATGGCCAAAACACACTAAATATGGTCAAAAATAGCCAGAAGATGGCCAGAAATGGCCAAAATGTTTTAGGCACAAACGTGCTAATTTAGCTTTAAAATAGCCAGAAATGGTCAAAAACCATGAAAAGACACTCAAAATGTTCAAAAATAGCCAGAAAATGGCCAAATCTGGCCAAAATGTTTTAGCCACAAATGCACTAATTTAGTGCTTTTTGCACTGCCGAAACAAGAAACGCGCTGAATCGTCTGCCTAGACCACTTCTGGTTGCCTACTGTTCTCTTAAAACTATGGAAGTCCTACTACGACAAAACAACCTCATTTGTGGTTTGTTTGTTTTTTACCTCAGACAACAAAGTTGGAAGAGGTATATGTATTCACTTGTGTCTGTCTGTTTGTCCACACACTATCTACAAAAGTTCTCAATGAATTCCAATGACATCTTTTGAGAGGATGGGCAATGGGGTAAGGAAGAAGTGATTAAATTTTGGTGCAGATCCAGGAATTGTTTTTACAGTTATCTCCCTTGCATTGTAGCTATATGTCCACAGAATATCTCCAAAAGTTTTCAGTGAATTTGAATGAAATTTTCTGAAAGGGTATTCCATGGAGTAAGGTAGAATTGGTTAGATATTGGTCAGTGGAATAACTTTTATACCCATAAACTGAAACAGATCCTCAGTCTTTGTAATCCTTGAAAAATCTGCAGATAAAAACTCTGATTCAGGGAGAAATAACGGTTTACACCAGTGGTTCTCAAAGCTGACTGCACAATGGCAAACTAAGAAATATGTTTGACCTACACCACACTCCAACTGTAAAAATGAAATGAATTAGATAATAACATTTCAGTAGCCAATGAACAAAAACTATTATATCAGTATACTGATATACATACTCATCACGCTTTTTTCTTTCATAGGTCCCTAAAAAGGTTCAGATCTCACAAAATCTAACACTAAAACCACTAGATTGGCAACTCTGTGGTGGAAGCAGGACAGACATAATACTAGGGTGGCCATCTCCAAACTTCCAAAAAAGAGGACGCTCTACCCAGGGTTCCAACCTGAGGGCCGTGGATCTCAATGTTCCTAACCAGCGGTTTAGGCCAGTGGTTCTCAAACTTTATTGTATGACGGCACACTAAGAAATATATTCAACTTTTTAAGTCGACTTTACTGAAATGAATTGGACAAAAACATTTCTGTTGTCAATTAGGGAAACTTTTATATCAGTTTCAAAGTATATGATTCAAAATTATCAGCACTGCAATTTACGAGGCCTTCACTCCTTCAGCTTTTCCAATAGAAAGTGTCCTTCCCAATATACCAATGGTGGCAACCCAAGGCTAGCCCTGATTGGTCAATAACCCAGCACTATGTAAATCACTGCCATTCAAGTGCTATCTACTTTGATCTACTCCAAACAACCAATCATGAAGGAGGACACAACTCATATTAACTTATAAATGGTTAACAATCAGCATACTGATATATATACTAATCACTTCTTTCCCCTTTCATCTGTCATTAAAAAGTTGAGATCTCACAACATCTAATAATAGAATCACTTGATTGGCAACTCTGTGGTGGAAGTGGGACAGACATAATACCCGTCACGTTCAAGCCTCAAAATACTTATTTTTTAAAATGTACATGGCATGTTTGGGAGATAGTTGTGGCACACTATTGTACCATGGCACACTGTTCGAGAACCACTGCTTTAATTAATAGGAAATAAATAAAAATTTAAGCTGTGCACACTTGAACATCAGGTCATTAATTAACTGAACTAAAACTTGACTTTCAAGTCCGTGAAACAACGGAGGTGAACGATAGGAGGATCAGAAAATCAGCATCTACGCAATTATATTGCTAATCAGTCGAATGGAGAAGTTATTTTTGGTATGTGTCGTGCAGGATTTTTAGTTTGACAGAATCGCGTTGGTCAAATTAATTGGAGATCAGAGTTTGTAATCCATTAGGGATCAAGTGGATTAATCCCATTTGAACTAAGAGGGAGGATCCGTCGAATCAGGAAAACGAATATGGCAGGCCAAGAGCAAGGAAAATAGAACAATAAGGAGGAGGTATTTTTTCTTGGCACTGGTTATCCACTCACCTCTAGCACACATATTCTCCCATTTTCTACTTCACCTCAAGTCAAATATACAAACATATAATAGTTGATTGAGTGATTTGTTTAGTGGCATATCAACCCTTGATGGGTCATTTAATGCCAAAATCAGTTCAAAATTCCGAAAGTCAGAGATTTGGGTTTTTTTTTTAATAGTCTTGCGACTTTGGTAAAAGGTTATTTTTTTTATTAACTACTCTTGCGACTTTGGTGAAAGAACCGGTGGCCCCTGTTTGGGAAGTGGGGAGGTCTTACCCCTCTGCAGGGGATGCGGTCAGCATATTCTAGACCCAAGCCGACAGGGCCAAAACATATAATAGAAAACATTTTGAAACTAGAAAGTACTCGGAGAGCGCATACCTCTGCCAACGCCATTGTCACTAAAACCTGAATGAAAATCAGTTCACAAATAGTTATGATGCAGGGGAGGTGACTGTAAAAAAATAGAATTTGCAAATAAGAAAAAATAGTAAATTTTCTACAATTACTGAATATTAGTAAATTAACTTATAATTGAAAAGTGTTTTGGTGGTACAGAATTATTAGTGTAGCAAGATCATCTTTTCACCTGGGTGTTTTGGAATCGATCTATATTAAAACCCCAAAACCAGTGTTGTGCTGACAGAAAGAATTTATTTTTTCACTAAAACTCTTCAACTAATTTAACTGACTCTTGAGCGCATTTTAAAACAACAATCCAAGGCATCATGATTTAAGACAATGTTGTGACGTGATTTCAAATCTTCTAAACAATATTTTTTAAAAATCTGGATTACATCTGACGTTTCATCCTCTGAAGAGTGTCAGATGAAAAAAGCTTTTCAGGAACTATTTTATTTTGTCTGGTGTCATAAATATATATATGTTGTAAATATATATGTGTATATGTAGGTGTTTCTGTTTAATATCTATCCACTAATTACAGGGATTTTACTTATAATTATTTTTTGTCCCTGTCAAGGTTGACAATAGGGCTAACAGCCTTTTTGTTGCTACTTTCTAGGCATGTCAGATAGATATGGGTGTGTGGTTTGTCCAAGTGCTCACTCCACCACTTTATCAACCATTGTAGCATACTAGTGACAAGACATTTCGTCAAGATATCTGGCAATGGGACAGAGCACAGGGAGAAATGGATTCATGCCTTTCACAAGGGCATTAATTCGAAATTAAGGTTTTGACAAAAAGTAACAATAAGACTAACCAAACGTTAATGTATGTTTATAACAGTTGCTCAATATCAATTGTCACTTATATCCATTGTTCCCTCAATGCTATGCGCACGCACATTTTGGAACCAGCGCACGATGGTGATTAATGTGGGCACAAAACGTTAGTTACCTCAAATAATGTAGTAATGAATGAGTTTGGATTTAACCATTTCCAGCAACTTTAATAATAATAATCTGTGAACTGATAGGTTTTATTTTTTATTAATTAAGCATTAATTTAACATTGCATCAGATAAAAATAAGAAATATTCAATAATGTTTTATTTAATGGAACAACAAACTGAACAAAGTGGTTAGCCATCATGACAATATTAAATAACGCAGGATACCCGAATAAACAAAGTTACAACTTTTAATCAGTGAAAATACAGCACAAGGATATTTATAATACCCACAAGAGAGTTACCCTCGTAATGGGGGCTAATTATAACCAAACTATCTCTTATTATACTAGTTAGTATAATGGCGTAGAATAAAATCTTAACTAAATAGATTACTTTTTAGAATGCAATTATACTTGTTAATCACTGCTACCCAATTGCTGGGTTTAGGTTATTCATGTGTTCACAAATTTATATCAATATATCCATCCGGACTTCGCCCAGCCCTAACCGTTCATAATAGAAACTTGAAATTTTGCACACAGACTCCCCTTAATGAGTAGGAAATGATTTTTTTTTTTTAAATTCCCCTCCAAAATAAGGTTTTAGTGGGGGGTTCAATTTTCAATGTAAGCTTATGCTAAATTGGTCACTAATTTGTGAAATCTTTTTTGAAAATTCAGACATTTCTTAGAGATCACAGCCCAACTTTTTAATTGATCGCCCCCAACACAGCATATATGTAGGTATGAATATTAATTAGGTACATAAATATTAAGTAGGTAAATATCTACAGCCCTGCTCATAATTAATTGAACAAAAATAAATCCTGGGTGTATGGCTTGGTTTTAAGAGTTATAAACATGAACTTTACGCAAGAAGAACCAAATTATAATGCAGTCGGCACAACAAGGCATGTGTTTAGGTATGTTTTGTGGTTCTCAGTGCTAAATTTCTGGAAACACTTTTTTTTAAATGAAATAAATTGTTAATTAAATTAAACCAAATTTTGTTCAGAATCAATCAGCAATGAGATTGGAAAGGTTAAGTAACATCGTTATTTACAAGAGTTGGGTGGCAGTGATTCATAATTTCCCTTGGAATGCTAGTATTATATTAAAACATGCTAACATGGCCATGAAAGTTATAAGTTGTACCCAAATTATCTTGAAAAGTTTTCACAGGCATTCAGTGCGCACATACTTTTGTCACAAGAAAAACATTTGCACAACATAAGACTTTTGTGCTCACTGACTATTAAACATTGGAGGGAACAATGAATCTGAATTGTTCCCAGGAAAAAAACAAAAAAACAACAGACAGTTCAATTGTGAAAAGTCGTTTGCAAGCTGCACATGTCGGTATGAATATTAATTAGGTACATGAATATTAAGTAGGTAGATATCTACTCACAATTAGTCTGAGAGATCATTAAGACTATTTATAAATACAGCACTGCTCATAATTAATTAAACAAACAGAAATCCTGCGTGTATGGCTTGGTTTTAAGAGTTATAAACATGAACTTTACGCAAGAAGAACCAAATTGTATTGCAGTTGGCACAACAAGGCATGTGTTTAGGCATGTTTTGTGGTTCTCAGTGCTAAATTTCTGGAAACATATTTTTTTTAAATTAAATAAATTGTTAATTGAATTAAACCAAATTTTGTTCAGAATCAATCAGCAAGGAGATTGGAACAGTTAAGTAACATTGTTATTTACAAGAGTTGTTAAATAGTTAGTTAAATAGACTCAAACAAGTATTTGTACAAAAAACAAAAATATAACTTTGTCGCAAGTTGGAGTCAGCCATTGGAAACTAGTATTTAATCAAACACTGAAAAAAATATAATGGGTGTGTGTTCAGATGTTTTAACAAAGGCCCAAGAAATGTCTGAAAGACTTGCAGACCAATACACATTTTGGTAGTGTGTTCAGATGTTTTAACAACGGCCCAAGAAATGTCTGGAAGACTTGCAGACC
>VCCN01003440.1:1901178-1914553 GCA_006491835.1 Architeuthis dux | reverse complement strand
TGTTAGAACATGAACATCTCGCAAGCGTTTTGTAGGTGTGAGCATTATAAAATTAAAATTAAAAAGAAGTGGAATATTGATATACTTTGTATGTTTCCCCTCGGCCCGGCAGCACATGCTTTACAACCCGGTACAAGGCCGGTGGTTGGGGGCGACTTTTCTAAGTGACCATGCTAGAGTAGATGCCCTAATTATAACGCTTATGTTGGTCAGGCACAAGTAGGACACATAGTAGTAGTCAAACTCACTACAATACGAACAAATAGATCTGAGATATCAGCTTGCTAATGATTGCACGACGGTAGAACTATTTGAATGTTAATGACCCTTGTCATATAGAACTACACAAACAACAAGGAGTTCAATCGTCTGAAGAATTATTGAAATGTTAATGACCCTTATCAAAAATATAGAACAACACAAACAACAAGGAGTTCAATCATCAAAAGAATTATTTGAATGTTAATGACCCTTCTCAAAACTATAGAAGAACACAAACAACAAGAAGGAATTCAATTGTCCGAAGAACTATTTGTATGTTAATGACCCTTCTCAAAACTATAGAACAACACAAACAACAAGAAGGAATTCAATTGTCCGAAGAACTATTTGTATGTTAATGACCCTTCTCAAAACTATAGAACAACACAAATAACAAGAAGGAATTCAATCATCCGAAGAACTATTTGAATTAGTTATATTACTTTATTTTCGCATTCCATCCTCCAATGTTTGCGGTCTCAAATTACGAGCAGTAATTATTAATTTATTTTAAAACAATTGAAAGGGTAACACCTTAAATTGTTTTAAAATAAATGAATTCCAGAATAAATTCCAAGCAGTTATTAACTCTTAACATCCTGTTGAAAGTCCAAAGCCCAGTCCTGTAATGATTGAGCAGAAAATGGCTAAACATGGTTTGTTTATTCAAATGTTTATAGTGTCTTTACTTATGGACAGATTGTTATGAAAATTGGCAGTATTGCAGGAAAGACTTGTGCGGCCTTGTGCATTTTAGGATTTTCAGCCATGTTTGTTTACATGCGGCCTCATGCTCTTTGGGACTTCAAGAGTTAATCACTGCAACCCACAACATTGGTTTAAATACTGTTGCTGGGTTTAGGTTATTCATGAGTTCTGACATTTTTCTAGTGTCTTTTTGGTGATTTTTAGCTATTTAAAAAAGATTTAGCGCTTTTTAGCAGTCAAACTAGCACGAACATATTTTTTGAGTTGGCAACACTGCTTGAGGGGCCCCCGCCAACATTTACTGGGATTTGTCAGTAAATAAAATTGTAGCAGATGAACTACTATTTATAAAGCTTTTGGCGACTCCCTCCCATTCATTAGGGGTTTGGGGGGCGTTTTCAAATAGCACCCGTCCCCCACCCTCCTCAGCTACGCCCCTGGTTGTTTATTATGGCTCTCGTTTGAAGAATTCCACACCAGAGGAGTGGAGGTGTTTCCGCCGACTTCTACAATGAATGAATAAGTGCTTATTACTTATTTAAATGAGGTTAACTTCTCAAGAGAGAGAGAGTCCTCTTCTGTGTATATGCGCGCCCCCCGGGGGGGGGGGGTAGTAAGTAAAGATAAACAAATCTTTTAAAGTGACGATATATGCTTCTTCTTCTTCTTCTTAGAGAAGGCACTGGCGGATTAAACATTAGGCTGAGAAGGCTTAAGTACAGGAAGGGAGGGGGGGCTCGAGAGCGAAAACATTTTTTTTAAATGGTATAATTGAGTGTACACATGAGTATTTCGGATGATAGTTCAGTATTTTTGCATATATTTTTTCATATCTGGAATATTATAAATGACATTTTGTTTTCTAAAAATGAAAAATAACTGAATAAAAAGGTCTGTGATTAATTCATATAACTTTTGGGTTTTTTCTCCCAAAGAATTTTTAAATACTGGTGGAATAATGTACTATCTTATGTAAAAAGAAAATAGTATAAGTATAAATAATTTTAAGAATAACTTAGATAAATTTAGATCATCTGGGATAAAAAATAAATTAATAGGGCAACTTTGGGGAGTTATCAGCTGAAAGAAGAAAGAAATGAATAAAAGGGCTGTAAATTGTTTCCTAACTTTATGATATTGTACATCACATCAGTGACGACGTGCACAGACTTTCAGGGGGGCAGGGGCTCAATTGAAAAGAGGACACACCCTTCCCAACATTTTTAAAAATAAAATTCGCAATGCCATATAGGTTACATTACATATATATGTACACAAAAGAAAAATGTTAAAATTGTATGTGGTAAATATTTTTAAATTCCATGCATTATTCGTGTCGTGTCTTCTATTAAAATATATATTCTTGAATTTTGAAAATAAAAGGAAAATTTTGATATGAAGAAGAAAAAGAGCAGGAAGGGGTCGAGCACCCCAAGCCCGCTCCCTGTGCACGTGCATATTGTTCATTAACAATAAGTTATTTAACGTGACTTAATCTTGGTGGGGGGAGGGGGTCTAGGTAGGGGGAGCCTTTCTAAAGTTACGCCTAGGGGCCCCCGGGGGTAAATAATCCGTTAGAGGCGCACACGTGCGTACAAGGGTGTTACTAGTTTTGGGCAGTTAGAAAAACACATTTTAAAGTAACGATGCATGCGAGTTTTGTTTTTGTTTTTTTAGAACATTTTATTTTAGTGTGAAAAAAAAAGTATACTATTTTTGTATATACAAGCACACATCATAACAATCATATTTACACACTATCTAGGGCCTTAAACCTTTTAGTGTGAAACAAAAGTATCCAATTTGTATATACAAGCACACATGATGTGCGCTTGTATATACAAATTGGATACTTTTTTTCTAAATATTGTGTAAATATGATTGTTATGATGTGTGCTTGTATATACAAAAATAGTATACTTTTTTTTTCACACTAAAATAAAATGTTCTAAAAAACGTATATATCATATTTACACAATATCTAGGGCCTTAAACTTTTTAGTGAGAAAAAAGTATACAATTTGTATATACAAATACATCATAACATTTATAGTTACACAATATCTACGGCCTTAAATCTTTGGCAGTGGTATAATAAACATCATAATTCTTCTTAAAATCATTTACATCTATTGATAGCACTACATATTCTGGTAATCTATTCCAAAGTCCCACCACTCTATTGCTAATTTTCTGATATTCAATCTACTTCTATTTGCTTCTATGCTACCTTATATGTGTGGCCTCTCAGTCCCTTGTACCCCCTTAGTAAAAAAAAATATATCACTTCTAAACCATGTATAATCTTAAACATTTCTATTAAGTCTCCCCGATCTCTCCTATTTTCTAACGATGCTAATCCTAACACTTTTAGCCTATCCTCATAACTCATACATTTTAATTCCGGTACTAACTTAGTTGCTCATCTCTGGACTTTTTCTAAAAGATTTTTATCTCTCACCAAGTACGGTGACCAGGCCTGTGCACAGTACTCGAGGTGTGGATGGACATAAGTATTATATTAAGGAACAAGTCCTTGTCTATATATGAAAAGGTTTGCTTAGTGCCTTGTTCTTTATTTATAAAATCTTTTCGGCAATAAATTGTCTTACTTTCTCTATTATGTGCCAATTGGTTGATTAAGGTTTAATATTCGTTGTCAAAGCAAAGTATAAACTCGCAATATGAGACGGGAAGAAAAGTAGATGGAAACTGAATTAAAACCGTGGAATAAACCCACACACAGTTATGAATGAATCGACGGGGGAGGGAAGGAAGGAATGAATGGAGGGACGGAGGAAGAAATGGAGGGACGGTGGAAGTAAAGAAAAGATGGAAAGGGGGGACGAAGAAAGGAAGGAAGGGAGGGAGAAAAGAAAGAACTAACGATTGAACAAAAGGGGATAGTGAAAGAAAGGAGGGAGGAAAGAAAGCGATGGAAGGAAGAAAGAGAGAGGAAAAAAAGGAAAGGTTAATAAATAGGACATTTTAAAATCAAATCAAGTAACGAGAGAAATGGAAAAAAAAGTCATGTTTTTTAATCTGCCTCATACTGCGAAAACGTTTTATTTCAAACTTTTCACAGAATTATTTTTTAATACTCCCCCCCTCCAAATAATTACAATGAATCGCAAAAAAATCAGGAAAAATCTCATCTTCCAAGAACATAAAACGGTAAAGGAAAGTGGGTTTTTTTTTATTCTTTGGTCATGTGACTATTATACCGTGAACCGTTCTGAAGATAAGGCTTCTTCATTCTTCACCGAATTTCTGAGTGAATACTCAAGTGGGGACACCAGGTACACAGGAACAAAAAATATTTTCGCGCTAGTTTTACAGCCAAAAATCGCTAAATCTGTTTTTAAATAGCCAAAAGTGGCCAAAATTACACTAAAAATGGTCGGAAATAGTCAAAGAGTGGCTTAAATGGCCAAAATGTTTAAGCGCAAACGCGCTAATTAGGCGCTTTTTTGCACTGCAAAAACAAAAAACGCGCTGAATCTAGCGCGAAACACGGCAACACTAACTGGTTCGGTGGTTAGCGAGCTAGGCTAGCAAGCAGACCATTTTCTAGAGAGTTCGATCCTCACTAGGTGCCCCATACTTATGGCCTTGTGCCAAATCTAAGCTAAGCTTAGTAATTAACTACCGGAAGCGTCTCATGGCCTTGTGTCAGACTAGGTAAAACTTAATAAAATAACATATTTGAATTTCTGAAGTAGTGTCTGTATTTCGAAGCTGGCTGAACGGGGGTGGAAAGAAACGGCATGCTTCTAAAAGGCCCCCTTTTTTTACCAAAAAAGGCGTGTTTGACGCATGGTGAAATTTGAGGCGAAATGAATCAGAATAGTGTCGTTCTCGACTGTATCAGAAACGTCATTGCGGATCTGATTCGTTGGGAGAAAATCCTAATGGAAAAATGGATAGGAATAATTATTTACACATTTGAAAAAGAAGGGAAAGAAAACGCCCGTCTCCTTGAAGAGAAAGAAAGACAAACAGAATTTAGAATTTAGCATAGAAACGTGTTTTATCAAAAATAAAATAATGTCTCAAGAAAGGAAAAATAATGAAATATGTAGGAGCAATCACTTTTTAGAAGGTGTGTCACAAAGCTCGTATATTGCAGAAATTGGTCTCAGCTGATACACTGATGATTCAGTAGGAAGTTTCCAGGGTGTGTACCCGGCGCCGTGGCTACCCGGGTGGAAAAAGGGTGTGAATTGGTATAGTGCCAAAACGCCGTGTTTTCGTTTTCTTTTCGAAGGGGTGAATAGCTAAAATGACAAAAAGGGGAAGAAAGAATGTGGTTCTGACTTTACACACGACTATAAAACAGGAACACTAAAAAACAGCATCAATCAGCAATCTGAAGAAATCAAATCTAAGGACATCACAGTCCCTGTGTCTGTCTGTCTGTATGTATCTATAAGGCCCTAGTATGTATCTATCTATCTATCTATCTATCTATCTACAGGGCCCCAGATATTGTCTAAATATGATTGTTATGATGTGTGCTTGTATATACAAATTGTATACTCTTTTTTTTTTCGCACTAAAATAAAATGTTCTAAAAAAAGTTCTATCTATCTATGCCTGTTCGTACGTATCTATCTATCTATGTTCGTAAATGCATGTATCTATCTATCTACCCCCCTCTCTCTTTCTCTCTCTCTGTCTCTCTCTCTCTATATATATATATGTTCGTACATATATCTATCTATATCTGTTCGTACGTATCTATCAATCTATGTTCGTACGTTAACATATCTAATCTATCTATCTGTATATGTCTGTTCGTACATGTACGTATGTATCTATCTATTTATCTATCTGTTCGTATTTATGTTACTGCGCTGTCCTCTTGGTATCTATCTATCTTATCAGTTTGTTTTTAGTCAAGTAGTTACAAAAATGTCAAGGTACTACACCAACTGAACACCATTTCAATCAGTAGGTCAGCTACTGCTATTATTCCATTCATTCAAATGACCTCGAAAATGTCATGAACCCTAAAACTCCTACCAAACTTTACTGTTCGAGTTAGTTAGTCATCATCACGGGGAAGGTCTCCATAGAAAGAAATACCTAACCACATGCACCCCCCTCGCTCTTGCTTAACACAAGTAATAAATATGGGTGTGTGTCGCAAACGTGTAAAATGTGCGTGTGTGTTTTGTGATACAGAGGAAGTCGTTTATTATAATAATAGATAATGTTATCAGCCGGTTATTGTATTATCAAAGTCAGTCGATACCAAACACTTTAAAATGAATTAAAAATTATTATTTATTTTTTTATAAAATAAATTGTTACAATTTTCATATCCATTGTTTAATGTTATCAGTCAGTCGGTTATTGTTCATCTAAAAAAAGAGCTTGTCCCCAAGTGATCACAATAAGCAGCTTCCTACAAAATCGTATGTATTTATATGCATTAGGCGTGCGCACTTAGTTACAGTGTACACATTAATCATTAATGTGTAGTGAGTTTTACGCACTTCGCAAACGCATAATCACTACTACCAGTTAATTGTAAACACACTCGTTATTACAGTTACACACCACACATAAGAAATAAATTTACCGTTTTTTACACACTCCACAGACTATTACGGTACCGTTACACAGACTATTACACACAACACACAATAATATTACTGTTACACACTTACACAGACTACTATACACTACACACATAATAATAACATTACCGTTACGCACTTACACAGACTACTATTACTGTTACACACTTACACAGACTACTATACACTACACACATAATAATAACATTACAGTTACGCACTTACAGGCACTACTACATACTACACATAATAATACACAGACTACTACACACTACACAGAATAATATTACTGTTACACACTTACACAGACTACTATAGACTACACACAGAATAATAACATTACCGTTACGCACTTACACAGACTACTACACAGAATAATATTACTGTTACACATTTGCACAGACTACTACACACTAAATATTACCGTTTACGTACTTACGGCACTAGACTACTACACACAGAATAACATTTATTGTTGGCGTTACACACTTACACCATGGAATAATATTGCCGTTTACACTACACAGAATAATTACCGTTACACACTTCACTTACACACAGAATAACACCATACCATTCTTTACTCTTTTGGGATGTGTATTTAATCTTTTTCCTTTGTCTCCATGGAAAATACCAAATGTCTGATTTTTTTATAATTTTTTGTGCTTTCAATAAATTAAAACCTTCGTTTCTTTCGGAAATTTGTCAGTTTTGTGAAAAAATTATTTTTTAAGGTTTTATATATTTATAAAAAAAGGTAAAAAAAACTATAATGCTAAACGACCCTTATTATCCACCCGTCGTACGAAAAAAGTGCGGATGTGAAGTATTCGTTACTTTCTTTATTGCCATCATGAAGTCTAGCCCTTGTGAAGGATGTTATTTAAGATTTTGTTTCAAAATTTAATTGAGATGTTTTACAAAGACGATGAAAAGGCAGTTCTTGTTTTCATACAGCTTTCTGTGTTATTTCCTTCAAATCCAAATCACAACAGAGACAAACAAAGCATTTGTCTTGAATGAGAAAGTGAGAAAAATCAAATTCTAGGAAAGAAAAAGGATTATTTAAATGAAAAATAACTTAATAGTTTTATAAATAATTAATTTGTTACTTATATTTGACCTGTTCATTTGCATATATCGTTACTGGTCGATTTTAAGAAATATTTCTTAAAAATCGACCAGAATTTAT
The DNA here is from genome assembly GCA_006491835.1 of Architeuthis dux. Classification (NCBI taxonomy): domain Eukaryota; kingdom Metazoa; phylum Mollusca; class Cephalopoda; order Oegopsida; family Architeuthidae; genus Architeuthis; species Architeuthis dux. The sequence goes on along the minus strand of VCCN01003440.1, from coordinate 1,906,807 downwards.
TTGTGTCAAAATGAATGAATCGAAATTAATTGTAAACACGGCGACGAGGAAAACAGAAAGACATTGTTTGGTGTCTTTTATTTTGACGATCCGTAAAATCAGGAAAAAGAATAAGGAAGCAAATTATAGTAGTCACGGGTTTTTTTGTTTGGGCACAACTTAGTGAAGGTGGTCCCGATTGGAATTCCGCTGACGTCACGCAGATATATGATCTTTCGAAAATTTATGAAGAGAAGCAGTAACAATATAATTTATGTGTTTACTTCTGTTTTTCTTTTAAGAATTCTCTTATTTCTTTTTAAATGCTCCATTTTTAAGATCGAGTGTGCGCGGGTGTAAAATATTCACTACGCGACGTCAGCAGAATTTCAATAGGGACCACCTTCGCTAAGTTGTGCCAAGTATTTTTTAAAAGATGAGGGAGAACTATAGACAGGAACGAATTTACCATTGATTGGGGCCCTGTAGTGCATTATTAACATTCCTGGGGCTCCCTTCTATTCTTTTGGTATTTAGCTATTATTTTCAAACAAATCAAAACAAAAATGAAATATTCATAAATTATATTTGATTTAACGTACAGTCACTAAAGGATCAATAATCTATCTCTAAATAAATCCTCAAACAAATTGAAACACATTTATAATGAAACGAATCTGTCAAATATGAACTTTTACCCTTGCTTTTTCAGATGCAAATTTAACTTGTGAATAATGTCACTAAAATCCCAATATCTTTTTTAAAAACATTTTTTGGGTGGCCACTTAGAATCCTTTTTGTACTGCCTTAATTACGGCCCTGATTAAAGAATTTTTAAAAAGGGGTTCATTTTGCTTCTTAAAAAATGCCATGAAGCGAGAAACAAGAAATGAACATCTTTGCCCTCACACACCCACAGCCACCACCAACCCCGAAAAAAAATAGATGAAAAAGGGTAGAGAGGGAAAAAGAAAACATACAAAGACGAGAGTGAAGGGAGAGGAGGGAGGACAGCACCCCCCCCCATTTGAGATGTAAATAAAAGGTAAATGATGTAAATAAAACAAAACACTTACTTACTCTGGACATTGGACAAAGATATAATTATTGTCAACAAATCATCGATTTTACAAAGGAAGCCATGTTGAGGGTCAGGAGGTCAGTGCCCGTCACGTGACCGGCTTCTTAAATGTGTGTACTGTTTTTTTGTCCATTATACACACCACATACATATACATAGATACCCACACACATAAATTCATATATACACACATATACAGTAAAATAATGCATATAGAGAGATACGTACACACATATACATCAGGATCGCGTATAGGTTGCATCTAGGATGGACGCGGGTTCGATCTCCGCACGGCGCTTGTTTCTTTATTCATTTATACCATCTAGGCCGCCCGTTTAGCAGTCGCTAATACCGATGCCGGGCTGATATGGGTTCTCAATTAATTATTAATTAATAATTGTCTTTATAATTATCATATATAAATAGTAAATACATATATACACATTACATACAGTCATACACACATACATATATATGTTAAGGAACCTCTCTCTTAAAACCGTTACATACCCACACATATACATAAACACACACATATATATATTGTTAAGGACTCTCTCTAAAAACTAAAAAGCCGTAACATACATTATACATAAAAATTAAAATACACTAAAAAGCTAGGTACCTTATGCACTTTCAAAATATTTTTAAAAAGGCATAGAATTTTGGAATCTTTTGAATTTTTTTAGACAATAGAGGTGAAATCAAATAGCTTTTTACTTACTTAACTTGTCATCAGTTGTGTATGGTAAATATATTCCGTTCTTGGTAAAGTCCCCCCAAAGAAAGGAAAAGTAAACCCCTCCTGGTTTAGTTTGGTTTTCTTTTTTGTTGGACTATGTTTTGTTTTGTTTAGTGTGTATGCGTGCGTGTTCCCCCTTCTTAAATATACCGATAGCTTGCTTTTTATACATGCGAGTGCGTGTGTGTTCAGTTCAATTCGCTGAATAGAGAGTGAAAGTAAGCAGGAGGAGCTCAAGTGAGTGACGCTATAACAGGGTTGCCAGTTTGGCCATTTTATGGCCATATTTAACAATTCTGGCCTTTTTAAAATGCATTTGGCCATGAATCTTTTGGTTTGGCCATATTTTCCCTTGTTTCTTTAATTACAAAATTAAAAAAAAAAAATGAAATTAAACGAAACCATGCCTAAAACTACTTTAATATTATTTGTTGTACAACGAGGGATCAAGGATTGCATGAAGGGGTCAGTGGTTTAAAATGTTTGGGGACTCCTGCTTTAGGGCTTTGAAAGGATTGATTGACTTTGTTGCAGTAGTATTGTTAATAAATTCTTATTTTTATTGTGTTCTGCAGTATTGCAATGTTTTATAAACAATTTTGGCATTTGGCCTTTTTTTTCAATTTCTGGCGTGTTTTTGGCCATAAACGTCTCCAACCATCTGGCAACCCTGCGCCACAACTCAAGCAATAACCATTCGGATACGCACTTGCGGCGGTGTCGGGAGGCAGCGGCGAGGGGGTGGTGGTGGTGGAGCCTCGATAAACTAACCGGTGAGGGGTGGAGGGGAATATGTGGCTCGGTCCCTCATCCCCAACCTCTCCCCACCCCGGGATAACGGAGAGAGAGAGAGAGGAGAAAAGAGAAAGCTCTTAAATTTTGATTACCAGCTGCAGGCAAGCTGTCAGATTGATAGAGTTGAAATCGAATGAATGAAAGAAAAGATGAATGAAACCAGAAGGCACCCACACAGGGAGAACGTGCGTGCCTCTGCCAACGCCATTGTTACTACAAACTGAATGAAAATCAGTTCATGTATAGCTACAATGCTGGGGTGGTAACTGTAAACAAAATCCTGGATTCATAGAGTTGAAATCGAATGAAAGAAAGAATGAATGAGAAATCACACAGGGAGAGGGTGCGTGCCTCTGCAAACGCCACTGTTACTACAAACTGAATGAAAATCAGTTCATGTATAGCTACAATGCTGTGGAGGTAACTGTAAACAAAATCCTGGATTCATAGATTTGAAATCGAATGAAAGAACAAATTAATGGACTAGAAAACACCCAGAGGAGGGCACAGATCTGCCGATGTTATTGTCAATGAAAATGATCAGTTTTTATATAGTTACGATCCAGGGGAGGTAACTGTAAAAAATCCTCTATCAGCCCCAAAATTTAATCCATTATTTGTTAGCCTATTGTCTCCCTTCCACAAAATGTCATTGAAATTCACTGAGAACCTTTGGAGATATTGTGTGGACAGATAAGCAGATGGACGGACAGACAAACACAAACATGACAGTCAGACAAACCCGAGTGTATACATATACCTGTTCCAACTTTGTTGGCAAAGATAAATTAATGAATAAGAAATCACTCAGAGAGAGGGTATATCTCTCCCAAGGCCATTGTCACTAAAAACTGAATGAAAATCTGTTCATATAATAGCCACGATGCATGTGCGGTAACTTTAAAAATCCCAGGATCCGCCTCAAAATGTAGCCCATGGCCTACCATTCCACAAAATATAACTGAAATTCATTAAGAACTTTTGCCGATATTGTATGTACATTTAGCTACGATGCGGGGGAGTCAACTAAAACATTTCTGGATCCAAAATTTAATCAATTTTTCTTTAGCTCATGGCACGTCCTTTGATAAAATATCATTGGAATTCATTGAGAACTTTTGGAGATATTGTCTGGACAAACATGAATGGATACGTCTTTCCAGAAAATTTCATTGAGAAATTGTGGAGATATTGTGTGGACATATAGCTAAGATGCAGGGGTGGTAACTAAAAAATACTCTTGGATCCGTACCAAAATGTAATCTAATCTTCCTTCAGCCATGGGTCACACTTCCTCAAAATGTCATTGGAATTCATTGAGAACCTTTGGAGATATTGTGTGGACAAACATGAGGGAATACATGGAAAAAAATGAAAAATATCTCAATCCAAAAAAATTCCTTGATCTTCCCCAATTCTTCCTTAACCTTCAAGAAAATTCATTGAAATTCATTGAGAACTTTTGGAGATATTGTGTGGACATATAGCTATGCGGGAGAGGTAACTGTAAAAATTCCTTGATTCGTCCCAAAATGTAATCACTTCTTCTTTAGCCCATGGGTCACATTTCCACAAAATGTCATTGGAATTCATTGAGAACTTTTAGAGATATTGTGTGGACAAACATGAGGGAATACATAAATGTTTTTTTTTTTAATGAAACGAAATCTCTCAATAACATTATCAATCCAAAAAAAATCCTGGATCTGCCCCCAAATTTATCCAATTCTTCCTTAACCCTTCCAGAAAATTTCATTCAAATTCATTGAGAACTTTTGGAGATATTGTATGGACATATAGCTACGATGCAGGGGAGGTAACTGCAAAAAGAATTACTGGACCTGCCCAAATATGTAATCACTTATTCCATAGCCCATGACCCACCCTTCCAGAAAATTTAATTGAAATTTATTGAGAACTTTTGGAGTTATTGTGTGGAGAGAGCGACAGAGTCAAAAAGACAGACAAGCACGACTAAATACCAGTGTTGCCAATTTAACACGTTTCTTGTTTTGGCAGTGCAAAAAGCGCTAAATTAGCGCATTTTCGCCTAAAACATTTTGGCCATTTTTGCCATTTTCTGGCTATTTTTTACCATTTTTAGCGTCCTTTTGGTGGTTTTTGGCCATTTTTGGCAATTAAAAAAACTTTAGCGCTTTTTGGCAGTCAAACTAGCGCAAAAATATTTTTTGAGTTGGCAACACTGCTAAATACATATATCTCTTCCAACTTGGTTGGCAAAGGCAGAGCCAGTCCAAGTCTTAAGTGAACTAAGTGATGATGTCCCCCCAAGAGGTAAGGGTGGGGCTGACCAAATTCTGCTTAGGGCCCCATAAAGGTTTGGTCCGGCCCTGGGCAAAGCTGAATGACTGAATGAAACTGGAACAATGACAGTGGTAGGTGGTGGCTCATTTGGCAAAGACATCGGTTGTTGTTGTTCAATAATGAATCAATCAGAAAAGAGGAAAGCAGGTTCGATCCGAGGAGGAGGACAACAGCGTATTTGTTGACCTCTGACCAAATGTAATTAAGGCCCAGTGAGATTTAATCTTGTTAATTCAGGAAATGAAATGAATAATTGATTATTGCGTAATGAAATAAAATAGGCTAACGCACTTGTTTACTCGTCCTCAATAATGTGTATTGTGTATCAGTATTTTTTGTTTATCTGATAAACGGGAAGTTTATCATGAACTGAAAAGCTTTTTTTCCTTCTTGCTCTTCCTTTCTCATATTGTCTTCCTTTCCTTCTTTCTTTCATTCTTTCTTTGTTTAGGGACAACAATTATTTTCTTTCTTTTTCTTAAATGTAAACAATTCCTTTCTCTCTTGATAATAACTATCTTTTTCTTAAATGTAAGTAATTTCTTTCTTTCTGGATAATAACTTTCTTTTTCATAAATGTAAACAATTCCTTTCTTTCTCTCTTGATAATAACTTTCTTTTTTATAAATGTAAACAATTCCTTTCTTTCTTTCTGGATAATAACATTCTTTTTCTTAAATGTAAACAATTCCTTTCTTTCTTTCTGG
>VCCN01003440.1:1874718-1891285 GCA_006491835.1 Architeuthis dux | reverse complement strand
AATTGGAAAAAGGGGTGATCAATGCATAAGTTACTTCTCTCAACTCTTATTGGATCAGTAAAAAGTCTGAATTTTCAAAAACAAACTTGAATGCTGTTGGACACAAACTAAGGGATCAATTTAGCATAAACTTACATTGCAAATTGAACCACCCACTAAAAATCTATTTGGCTGGATATTACAAAACAACAAAAATTTCAATTTTCAGCCCTCTAGCTCCACTGGTGCAGCCTGTACGCGTGATACATACATAGCCAGCCAGCCAACCAGACCAACTTAAAAACTGAAGAAACCTGTTGACAGTTTTGGTTAATGGTTTCTAATAAAGAATTATATTATATTAGATGAAAAAGAAAATAATAATTTTTTGTTTTCAAGATAGGCACAAGGCCATGTACAAGGGATTTGTTGAAATTGAAAAGACATTTGTCATGTGACTGTTTCTATTGAGTGACTAACCAGACCTGTTTTGATTAAATTAAAATATATTTTGAATAAAGGTACTTATGTTTTGAATAAATCTACTTTTGTAATGACATTGCTTCATATTCAAAACTAGTGAATCCCTGTGATAAAATTCCATTGTTTCAAATGGTGGATAGGAGATATTTTTATCCACAAAATTGTTACATTAAAGTGGAAGAGTCCATTGTTACAGGGAGAGGGAAACAAAAAGAAATCACACTGTTCATTGTACAAGTACATTTAGCCAAAATTGATGCTGTATATGTTTCCGAACATACTAATAATGTTGTGAATGCAATAAGTTTGTTCATGTGGAGAACAAAAACAGGGGGAGTTTTGGCAAAACAGGTTGTGTCCACCTTTGTCCATGATCAGATGACAACTGTGTCAACTGTCCCAAAACTCCACCCTGTCATTCAGTTTCATTTTTATTTTTTTACAATTCTCGCTTAAAAGCCGTTTTGGGCAGCTATTAAAGCTCAAGAAACGTCAAGTCACTTCCTATTTAAAGAATGTATATTATAAATTTTTCCAAATATGCAAACAGGTATTTTGAGCCTTGAATGTATCCAGTACAGATATTATGTCTGTCTGTGGTTTTATCACTAGATTTTATGAGATCTCAAAATTGTGTCAGATATGGCTCAATATATTTACGAATGACTCACAGTAGTGGTTCTCAAATTGTGTGCCACGGCCCAAACATGTGCTGCAACTATTTCCCAAGTTGGTGCAGCATCAATTTTTCCAAATACACAGTCAAACCGTCCTAATGCTTTAAAGATATGAGATGTGCATAATTAGTGGCCAATCTAGTGGTTTTATCACTAGATTTTGGGAGATCTCAATATTTTTAGTATAGTAAGTATATATATAAGTTAGTATGAGTAAGTATATCAGTGCATGCTGATACAAAAGTTTTGTTCGTTGACTACTGAAATGTTTTTGTCTAATTCATTTTATTTTTACAGTTGGTTTGCTGTGTGAGTCAAATATATTTCTTAGTCTGCCATCGTGCAAGTTTGAGAACCACTGACCTAATATCACTCTCAATGGTGTAAATTCACACCATACATCTTTTCTCAATACTAAACTGAAAATTCAATAAAGTTTTAGAAGAATGACAAGTGAATTAAATTCCTGACGAACCTGTCCAAACTTGTTACGATACCTTTAACCTGTGAATAGGTCCCCTTCTTTCTTGGGACAGTCAACACAGTTGTCATCTGATCATGGACAAAGGTGGACACAACCTGTTTTGCCAATATTCCACCCTGTCTTTGTTCTCCACATGAAAAAACTTATTGCCGTCACAATATTATTGGTATGTTCGGAAACATATGCAGCACCAATATTAGCTAAATGTACTTGTACAATGAACAGTGTGATTTCTTTCTGTTTCCCTCTCCCTGTAACAATGGACTCTTCCACTTTAAGGTAAGAATTTTGTGGATAAAAATATCTCCTATTGGACTCTTCTACTTAACACTTTATGGGGCAAGTGACTATATATGATCACTTAAAACGCCAGCATGGAGTGCCCGCCTCACATGCAAATATTGTAGCCACAAAGTCAACCTAATCCGCACCAATGTGGTCTGCAAGCTTTGAAAAGTTCACTTGTGTTTGAACAAAGACAGAAACTGTTTTGAGGCATACCACACCTCATTAAATTAGTCTGTTTTTGGCCCAAGCAATAACATTTTAAAATCAACCCACAGGTGTTATTTTTTTTGTCAATATCAATTTCTTGTATCTATTCATTATATTGAAACGTTATTCTTTAATTCCATGTTTTATCTAACTTTCTACTTTAATTTTTAATTTTTTAATATTTTCCATTTTTGGTTACTTTTTGGGCGAGGCACAATATGACCACTTCATCAGAGGGGGTTTTGCACACATAAATAAAAAATTTCAGAAAACTTGCAACTAAAATATCTTGTAATTAGGTCTAGTTTAGCATACAAAAAGATTTTGATATCTAAAATATTGTTAGGGGTGCACTATAAAGAGTTAAACGAGTTCAGTAGTTTCTTCTCTAAAAAAAAATCATCTAATAGAAATTCTAATATTTCCGTGAATTAATTTTATCACCGTGATTCACTAGTTTTGAATATGAAGCAATGTCATTACAAAAATAGATTTATTCAAAACATAAGTACCTTTACATAAAATTATGTAGACCTTTATTCAAAACATAAGTACCTTTATTCAAAATATATTTTAATTTAATCAAAACAGATCTGGTTTGTCACTCAATAGAAACCGTCTTGTGACAAATGTCTTTTGGCAGCATGCTGTGTTGGGGGTGATCAATTAAAAAAATTAGAAAAGGGGGTGATCAATGAATAAGTTACTTCTCTTGCCTTTGGTTGGGCAGTGATTACTAAAAAAGTCTGAATTTTCAAAAAACAAGCTTGCATGTTGCCGTTCACAAACTAAGGGATTAATTTAACATAAACTTACATTGCAAATTGAACCCCCACTAAAAATCTATTTAGGGGGAGAATTTTTGAAAAACAAAATAAATATTTTTAATAATAAGTAGTAAATTTTGAAATTTCCAGGCCTCTACCTCCGTGGTGTGGCCAGTACGCGTAATACATAGCCAGCCAGCCAGCCAGACCAATTTGAAAACTGAAGAAACCTATGATGACATTTTTTGTTGACAGTTTCTATCATATGGTCATATGGTATTCAAAATGTATAGACCTTTATTCAAAATGTATAGACCTTTATTCAAAATGTAAGTTCTTGTTCAAAATACAGGTACCTTTATTAAAATTATATATACCTCTATTCAAGACATAAGTACTTTTATTCAAAATGTAAGTACTATTCAAGACATAAGTACATTTATTCAAAATATATGTACCTCTATTCAAGACATAAGGACCTTTATCCAAAATATATGTACCTCTATTCAAGGTATAAGTACCTTTATTCAAAATGTATGGACCATTGTTTTCTTTTCTATAGACATTAAATATCATATAAAACTAGTGGCGTAGCAAGGGTTTTCAGCACCTGGGGGCAAAGATAATTTTGGCGCCACCCTTAAAATGTTTTGATTACCTATTTAGTTGTGACTTTTCTTCCTATTATGTTTTTAGATAGCTCAGGTTAACATTACATTGTGACTTTTGTTCTGTGACTTCTTTTTTGGATTCTTTTTTTAATATATTGTAGACTTTGCAGTTGTGCAAAACAATTAAATATTTGCTCAAAAATTAATTTTTAAATGATTTGTTTTCAAAAAACTTAATTTGAATATTTTAAATTTCTTAAATCATCTTGATTACTTCTAAAACATTGTTATTGAACAAAACTGAGTTTTAATAATCGAGAAATGTAAAGTTTTACAAAATCTAATCATCAGGAGATTTTTAATAGAATTATTTCAATTTTTTAATTGTAAAATGAAGGTACGACTTCATATGCTTGAGCCGGCTAAAGAATTGTTCAGCAACTGCGCTAGTTATTGGCAAGGTCAGAAATGTGGTACAATGTGGACAGGTTAGGATAATCAGAACAGATATCATGGGTGATCATGAATTTAAGTACATTGTTGATGGTCAGTTTCTCGAGTTTCAAGTTTCAAGTATTTATAGTTAATCCCTGGACACAGCTGAAACTTATCATCACATACGGTATCCTGTTTATGTGTTAGCCGCCCTTCTTGGAATGAAAACAGGAATTACGAATTAATCAGGTTTCCATCTCATATTTCTTAATCCAAACTTTATTCCTATGAACTTAGCGAGTAGACATTGTTTTTGGACATCTGTTTTCCACTTATCTCAACTAACCAATTTCAACATCACTAATTTTCCTGTTTGTGTTAGATTTTTAGTTGAAATTTACAACTCGACTCTTGATTTGAATTCTAATTTTAGAACATTGTATTTTTGGAAACATATTCTTTTAGCACTTAACAAAATTATTTGCTTTTTCTGTTTCTACCTTTGTATCGCCAATACTAGTGTATTTTTAAGTTCTTCTAAAATCTACAGCTTGCTAATGAGGGCTAATGAGGTCTAGCAAGGGGTCATTACTAGTATTACAATGCCAACACACAACAGCGGTTCTTTCTGATCACACCAGAGATGTCACGCCTCTCAACAAAGTTTAAAGGGTAATTTGTTGTCACTGCTCATAAACCACAAGAACACCATGAAGTACAACCAAGTACAGTCATGAAAGAGCATGACACTGTCAACAAGATCAAGGTTTTTTCTGAAAGAGGACATCCTAAGAAAACTTTTTGGTATCCTAATTATAGGATCCTGGGGGAGCAGGAGTTGTAGGTTAGATAGCACAAATTTATGGCAGCTATTTTGAAAATCCAAAATGGCGACCATACAGATGTCTAAGCAAATGCCAACATTATTTTTATGATTCCCCATTCTCTTCAGATTCCAAAAGTGTATTATTTTGCTAATCTACAAAAACTTTGAACGAAAATACATAGTGAACCTAACAGTGCAAAATATGTATTTTATGTAATAAAGGTATATCACAAATGTCAAGATAATAATTTTCTATTACTTTATGTTGCTTTTCTATAATCATGAGCACTATATTGAGCCTTTTATTCGATTCCTTGAACCAGAAAACATAGGATTAGAATAATCAATTAAGTTTCTAGGTTGACTAGAAGCCGAGATAGCACAAATTGTGTATTTTATGCCGGCTATTTTGAAAATCCAAAATGGCGGCCATACAAATGGCTATGCAAACTGGTGTGAACCCTTTGAATCCCATTATGAAAGCGCTTACAGAACATTTACTTTGATTGTACGTAATTCGTATTGATTTTTAGTTCAATCTTGGTGTTTAAGCATTTATACTCCTTGAATACGTTTGTAACCTATGGTGGGAGGGGAGTTGAAAAATACATTTTTTTCAAATAAGTTTATTTTTTATAGATGAATAAATAAAAGAAAAATTGATTTTAAATGCGAATTTCTCAGGTTCGATACCAGCAAAATAACTGACAGAAATATTTTTAAAGCAATAAATAAGGTAAACTGATTTCATGATGTGGGAGTCAAAACCAGATCGATATGTATCGGTTTTCAAAGTTTACCTTCCTTATCAGGCCCCAGCCCACATGTTACATCAGTGAATTTTCTTATTTTGGATGTTTTTATTGTTTAATTAATTTTCCCATTTCCCCAATTTAATTGGAAAGTTCTACTGTCTCAGACACATGACAGGCACTCCCTAACACTTGGCATCCTGGGCGACTACCCATGTTGCCTGATTTTTAGGCCAAAGGAATTTGTTCTTTAAAAAATAATTTTTAGATTTAAAATAGATTAAATACAAGTTGTCAAAAGGATGGTTGCATCCATTTTGTTTGTCAATTGATATACGTATATTGCTCTCAGTCTGCTTGTCTGTGTCTGTCTCATTATTTAGGCAGTTTATGTTTTACTGGCATTAAATTCTCAATTCAAATTCTTCTTACAGAGTTCATAAATTATAATCATTAAAAAAGGAAAACCTTAAACTCTTCTAAAAACATAGACAATGACAGGATTATTTACATATAGTTCGACACTTCGGCCTAGGATCAGAATGTAATATCTGTGCGCTCTGCCCAGGATGAAAGAGCCCTCTGCCTCGGATAGGAGTATAGTCAATGTTCTCTCTTTTGAAGTGTACGTAAAAATCTTATGTTATGCAAATTTTTTTCCTGTGACAAAAGTGTGTGCGCACTTTTGAATTCGACATTGCCAGTATTTCAGGCCAAAGGAATTTTTGCACACTTCACATTTGCGCCCGGGGGAGACTGCCCCCCTCTTGCTACGCCACTGCATAACAATTATTTGTAATGTCATCTTCCACTGCAATGCTGAAGTTCTTACTGCATTAACAAATGCTGGATTCATAGATACATTCCTTCCTACTTACAGTCTACAACTTAGATTAGTTGTTCTCAATGAGGCCACATGGCCCCTTTGAGGGCTCTGGCACTTTTGAAGTAAATCCCTTCCCAAGAGCACATCGCGTGGTGTAATAGTTAGCAAGCAAGTCACGCAGATCATTATTAGTGAGTAGTGAGTTTGATCCTCACTGAGTGCCTTATACTTGTGGCCTTGTGACAAAACTAAACTAAACATAGTAAGTAACTTAAATCAAAATATTGCTCTCACTTAATCCCAGCCCCCCAAAACACTCTTGAGCTTAAAGAGGACATGCAAAGAATGCTTGGGAATTTCGAGATGCCCCTTTAAACCTTTAGACTATATATGATCACCCGAGGACCCGTCAGCCACATACAAATATTGTAGCCACAAAGACAACATAATCCGCGGTGGTCTGCAAGCTTTGCAAAGTACACTTGTGCTCGAACAAAGACAGAAACTGTTTTGAGGCATACCACACCCCATTAAATTAGCCTGTTATTCGCCGGCACAATAAAATTTTAAAATCAACACAGAGGTGTTATTGTTTTTGTCAATATCAATGTTTTTGTATCTATCGATTATATTGAATGTTATTCTTTAATTCTATGTTTTATTTAACTTTCTACTTTAATTTTTAATTTTTTTATATTTTCCATTTTTGATCACTTCATCAGAGGGGGTTTTGCCCCCATAAACAAAAAAATTTCAGAAAAAACCTAAAAATATCTTGTAATTAGGTCTAGTTTAACATACAAAAAGGTTGTTTTGATATTAAAAATATTTTTAGGGTTGCTCTGTAAAGGGTTAAGCACAAGATTAATCTACAACAATTGGCAGTTTTGTGGAATAATTATCACTGTGTAAAATTCCATTTTCCCTGATGCTGGGTCAATGCAGCCATGGAGCCAGGGGAGGAAATGGGTGGTACAGACACGCCCCATTTTTAAAAATCGTGATCCCACACCAGAATGTTACATTTTGACAAAACTTAGATACATATGTTGCAAAGTGTCGGCAGCAGGACTTATCAGAAATGCTAAATACATGTGTGTGTATGATGTATGTGTGTGTATATACATTCAACAAAAACGGCTATGTTTAGCTGTTTTTAGCCATTTTTAACACTAGGCTAGCCATTTCTAGCCATTTAGATGGTCACAAAATAGCTAACAATGTTTTTAGTGCATTTTGGCATTTTTTTAATGCTTTTTCAAGGTAGATTTAGCTTGAAAAGATTTTTTTAGTTGGCAAAACTGCTTGGACCCCCACCAAATCCTTGATCTCACTCATCCGCTGGGTCCATGGAAACACTTTCATCTGACTCATTCTTGTCTTGTGGGGTTTTGGAATAGATGAATGTATCTCTGTTTGTAAGAGCTCCATCTCTCCCTCTCTGGGATGCCCAAATATATATATGGTTCTTTTATCTGCCTTTCTGTCAGTTTTAATTAGCCTCACACTGTTTAGATGCCACAACAACAGAAGGGGGGAAGAGTTCACAACCATCATGTAACTGCCTGACTGTGACTGAATGGTTCCCAAACTTGTATGATGACATACTAAGAAATATATTGGACTTATGCGGCACACAAACTGTCAAAAAGAATTTAATTAGACAGAAACATTTCAGTAGTCAATGAATAAAACTTTTCTATCAGCATCAACTGATATACAACGTACTCATCACCTCTTTTTTCTTTTATTGGTCGCTAAAAAGATGCAGATTTCACAATCTCTGGTGATAAAACCACTAGATTAGCAACTCTGTGGTGGAAGCGGGACAGGCATAATACCTGACTCAAAACGTATTTGGAAAGATTTATACTGCACATTTGGGAGATACTTGTGGCACACTACTGTGCCACTGCACACAGATTAAGAACCACTCTCCCATAGTAATATTGGTTTTTGAAACTATTGTAGTCTTGAACATACTAAAAAGTTTTATCTAAGATAATAGAGGCAGACAACCAATTTTCAGGCATCCTTGGTTCCAGATCTGTGCCAGATTATCCATTTTGCCAGACCAACAGATGTCACATAATAATAATCCAATAATACATCTCTGACCCACTAATTATGTACATCTCATATCTTTAAAGCATTAGGACTGTCGGTCTGTGTATTTGGAAAAATTGATGCCGCACCAACTTGAGAAATAGTTGTGGCACATGTTTGGGCCGTGGCACACAGTTTGAGAACCACTACTGTGAGTCATTCGTAAACATATTGCGCCATATCTAACGCAATTTCCTTGAAAGGTCAGTTTTTTTTCTTCCAGGCCAAGCGTTGACTAATCATGAGACAAATCAGAAACAATAACAACAACAATGACCTTTTGAAATGTTGTTACAAGATAAAGCAGGGGTCAACAGCCTTTTTGATGGTCGGGATTGAGTATTAATGAGTGGATCGTTGGCCAAAAGCTTGAAATACAGGAATCATTCATTTAACCCGTTAATCAACAACACATTTGGTACTTAAAAGTACCATCAGTACATAAAGAGTTAAATACATCTAGTTATATTTTCTATAGGTTTGAGAAGGGTCATTAATATTCAAATGGTTCTTTTCTATAGTTTTGAGAAGGTTCATTGATATTCAAATGGTTCTTCTGATGACTGAACTCCTTGTTATTTGTGTTGTAAACACAACGTTTCAGCCGATCCATTCTTTGGCCTTCTTCAGGTCTAAAATCCAAGTGTGATGGGTTAAACAGAAGTTATGTTTAATGGGGTGTTACCCTTATAGCACATGGCTCGGGTGTTTCTGTGTCTTTGTCTTGTTGGGTTTAGATTTGTTGAGAAGTGGAAGCCACATCGGGTTGAAATATGCACTTGTCTGGCTAATGTATTGAACATCTAGTTCTATTTTGCCTCAAATCAATGAATAATGATAATAATCATTTGTGCTTAGACAAGGATGCCAATTAGTAATCAAAGAATTCAATTTAATCAATTTATTTCGATCAAGACATCTTTTGAATCTATTAAAAGGACTCGAAGACTTTTTAAAACATAAATAGTAGGCATAGCAACCCAATATTTGCTTGTAGGCTGGTCGAAATCCCTTTACAGGCCAGATCTGGCCCGCGGGCTGTAGGATGCCAACCCACTAGATAAAGCATTAGAACTGTCATTTTATGCATGTGTGCACTGTCGTCGTGGCATCTAAATAGTGTGAGGCTAATTAAAACTGATGTAAAGGCACCATATATATATTTGGAAAGCCAGAGAGGGAGAAATAGAGCTCTCACAAACAGAGATACATTCATCTGGGAATAAGCTTGAATCAACGCATCGTTGTACTATCTGTAAATTTACTACATGCTGCGGTACAAAGTCCTAAACGCATTACTTGTAAATGTCGTCTAATTTAGATAAGCCTGGCTGCTGCACGGTCAAACTCCACTTCTACTTCTATTCCAACTGAAGATGATTACTGCAACTTTTGTATTGTATATTGTATATTATACAGTATCTCCCATAAATAAGTACACCCCTACCACTTTTTTATAGACATTTAATTTTCTTCTAAACCAAACATAGCAGGATTTTATTATTTCTAGTGGAACATTACACAATCAAAACGGATATTATCAGGTATTATTTATGACCAAACTCTACAGCACTCTGCTTTTTTAGGGGTGTACTCATTTTTGGACTGTAACATATTCATATTTTTCAATGCTGTAGAGATATCATAGATATCATAAATAATACCTGATAATATCCGTTTTGATTGTGTAATGTTCTACTGGAAATAATAAAATCCTGCTATATTTGGTTTAGAAGAAAATTTCTATAAAATAGTGGTAGGGGTGTACTTATTTATTGGCGATACTGTATAATAAATGAAACATTTTTTAATATATATTTTTTTAGTATAAATGTATTTATTAGAATGAAATGAGCCCTTGCATATCTGTAAGATACATTTTTGTAGATATGTAAGACTTGTCAGTTTAGCTCAATCGGTAAGAGAGCTGGCTACCAATCACGTGGTCGTGATTTCAAATCATGGTAGGGAAATGTTAATTTTATAGATGTATTTATTCATTAGAATAAAATAAGCCCTTGCATATTTCTAACATAAATTTTTGTATATATGTAAGACTTGTCAATTTGGTGCTGAGAGTCGGATGTAACGAGTGAGTTTGAAAGTGTAAATCAGCTTCTACTAAATCATGAAGTCTTTGTGGCTGATTGGTAAAAGCAGCTAGGTGTAAACTAAACTCCCTCTGGCAATGAGGGTGTGAGTTCGATTATCACCGAAGGCTTACTCTTTATTATCCAACCACACTGTTATTCTTTGCCGTAAAAACAGTGACCCGAATTGAAAGTTGTATATAAGAACAACTGAAATTAAGATGAAGGTAAAGACAAGTCAAATTTAATTAAAATAATGTGTTACAATTACTTCATCCAATAATAATAAAGATTGATTTATTAAGATTACTAGTTCTCATATGTGAAAACAACAAAAATATGGCACCAAGTGTCAGATGTAACGAATGAGTTTAAAAGTGTAAATCAGCTTCTGCTAAATTCATGAAGTCTTTGTGGCTGATTGGTAAAAGCAGCTAGGCATAAACTAGACTCCCTCTGGCAATGAGGGCATGAGTTCAATTCTCACCGAAGGCTTATTCTTTATTATCTGACCGCGCTGTTATTTGTTGCTGTAGAAACAGTGACCCGAATTGTATATAAAAACAACTGAAATTAAGATGATGGTAAAGACTAGTCAAATTTAATTAAAATAAAATACTATTTGTTATATTCCATCAATAAACTATGAAATTGAAAAATTGAAAATAAAGTCAACTCCAATTTTGAGAACATCCAAGGAAATGAACTTGTTTTTATTTTACAAAGAAAATAAATGATTATTGATATACAATAAACTATGAAAATGAAAAATATTTTTTTAATATTTTCAATTTCAGTGTTCTAGACATTATAAATATTAAAATTCTAAAATTTTAAAATTAACATTTTTATGAACATAGCCCCATCTTGTGTATTGGTGTATGTCTTCTGATTTACATGTTACAGCTGTTTAGGCCATTTTCAACATCTTAACTCTTGTTATATTCCAGATATGAAAGAAATATAAGCAAAACTAATGAAATATCATTCTAAATACTCACACTCACACTCATGTAAAACATTTTTGTGAACTCAATTAAACCTTTTCATACACTTAATTAAACCATTTTTTATACTCAATTGAACCATTTGTTTGGTTCTCAGGCCCCCCCTCCCTTCTAGGCCTAAGCCTACTCAGCCTAATGGTTAATCCACCACTCTATACATCATTACTTGGTTAGAAACCGTCAACCAAAACTGTCACCAAAACTGCCAACATAGGTTTCTTCAGTTTTTAAGCTGGGCTGGCTGGCTATGTATGTATCATGCATACAGGCCGCACCAATGGAGCTAGAGGGCTGAACATTTCCACAATTTACTCCTTATTATGTCTAGAAAAAACTTTATTTTGGTTTTTCAAAAATTTTCCCCATAATAGGTTTTTAGTTGGGGGAGGGTCAATTCGCAATGTAAGTTTATGCTAAATTGGTCACTTAGTTTATGCCTGGCATTCACGTTTGTTTTTTAAAATTTTTTTAGCCCAACAAAAGGCAAGATAAGTAAATTATTCATTGATCACCCCTTTTTCCAACTTTTTTAAATTGATCACCCCCAACACTGCATGCTGCCAAAAGATGTTGGTCACTTGACAGTTTCTATTGTGTGACTAACCAGACCTCTTGTCAGTTATTCTTAAGCATATTAGGCCATATCTGACCCAAATCCCCCGAAAGGTCAGTCTTTCGCTTCCGAATGAACGTTTGATTGAAGCAACAACAGTTGACCTTTTGAAAGGATTATCCACCTCATAATCACGAAATAATAATACTAGCTGAAAAACTGCCCTACAGGCGTGATTTTCAGCTCGTTCCTGCAGAAGGTCTAAATGGGGCCCTGATAAGTGATGAAAACTGTTTTTTTAGAGGTACCTTACTTCAATACCACTCGGATTGTATAATGGTTAGTACATCTGCCTCACACGCAGAAGGTCCTGAGTTCGATTCCCGTTATGAGCGAAGAGTGTGGAAAACTTTTCATTAGGACAAATTTCCCTGTGCACTCAGCAGCAAATTGAGTACACTCTAAGCTGTGTGCTTAGGGTAGAAGTATTCCATCGGTGGAGTTGCATCTTGCCAAGGGGATGGTCATAAAATATTTGTAGGAATAAAGTCCTGGTCTCGACCAGACTTGAAATTTACAAGGATCACTAAGCTGACGCATGCAAATTTGTCACCGGCCTCCCTACTCCATTGGGAGTTGTCTCTTAAGAGACAGGACACTTTACCTTATTTCAATATCAGGGTAAGCGCCAAAGCAGACCCCACACTATTATTATCTTTTTTCATTTTTCTGAATTTTCAAAATCAATATGCTATAAGGTCCAAAAACACAGTAAATTTGGTTGCCATAGCTCTAGCTATCCTTGAGTTTTGCTAACATGGACAGACGGACATTTGGTGAATTATAGTAAGATTATTGTGCTGTTTGTATGATCGTTATGCTATTCATTCTCTTCATATCATAAAAGTAAGAATGGAAGAGGGTGCTTATGCTTGAATGGGAGTAAAAGAGACTCAACCTTCACTATAACTGTATGCCTCTCTACCCACCATTGCAGTGTAATGAACAAGGGTGAGAATAGAAGAGGGTGCTTATGCTGTAATACTGTCTCCCTCAAACACCCACCCTTGCAATATAATGAACAAAAGAATGGAAGAGGTTGCCTATGCTTGAATGGGAATAAAAGAGACTCAACCTTCATTATAACTGTCTCCCTCCCTACCCATCATTGCAATGTAATGAACAAGGGTAAAAATGGAAGCAGGTGCTTATGCTTGAATGGGACTAAAAAGGATTCAACCTTGACTATAAATGTCCACATCCCCACCTACACTTGCAATGTAATGAATAATGTAAAAATGGAAGAAGATGCTCATACTTTAATACTGTCTCCCTCTATAATCAACCCTTGCAATGTAAAGAAAAAGAGTAAGAATAGAAGAGGGTGCTTAAGCTTGAATGGGATCAAGAGGGACTCAACCATCACTATAACTGTCTTCCTCCCATCCACGCTTCTTATGTAATGATCAAGGGTAATAATGGAAGAGGGTGATTATGCTTGAATGGGAATAAAAGGGACAACCATCATTACAAGTGTCTCCCTCCTTACCCAGTGTTGCAATGTAATGAACAAGGGTAAGAATGGAAAAAGTTGATTATGCTTGAATGGGAGCGAAACGGAATCAACATTCACTATTGGGGAGACCGGGGCCTGTTGGTACATTTTTTCACTTAGATGGCTGTAACTTCCTGTGAAATTAATTCATTAAAATGCAGATATTACCAATAGTGACTATGGGAAATAGACTTCCTTCGGATGGGTTATTTAAATCTGAAACATTTGTCAAGTTTATTATATCATCATTTAAACATTCAGAAGAAAGTGTACAAACCTACCCCACCAGTGGGGATAGTTGGTACAATCTGATTGGGCAAGTTAGTTCTTTTGCCAGTAGGTACAGATGGGATTAATATATTGTTATAATTGAGAAATATAAAATTCTAAGCCAGGCAAAGAAAATATTTGAATAAAAAGTAAGATTTTAAGAATATAATGCCCACCTGGTAAGACAAGTGGAATCATATGCGAGTGGACACAATGAAGCATTGTAATACGGTGGAAGATGGAAAGAAGAACAATAAGAAAAGAATGATGACATCAATGACTTGTTTGAAGTTTGTTTTGTTATTTTACAGCAGGCCTGCACAACATGTGGCCCGCAGGCTGCATGTGGCCTGCAGGCTGAATGTGGCCCGCAAGTGTTCTTGATGAGGCTTGACGTGCAAAAAGAGCTCACCCAATCCTTCAAGCTTGAACTGGAAAACAGACATAAACTTCTCACAGAACCAGAAGAGAGCAATGATGACACTAACATCAACAACCTCTACAACAGAATAACAGCCCCTCTGATTGAAGTCAAACAAACCATCAACAAAATCTCAGAAGAAACCAGGAATCTCATGGAAAACACAGAAATCTCAAACCCCGACAACAAGAGAAAAGATTGAAGCAATCAAACTCATCAAAACTATCAACATAATTCTCAGCGCATGAAGAAGTGTTTGAAGAAAATTGAGACATAACAACGAATAGGGACCAAATTGACAAATGTGCTCAAGAATTCTACAAGAGGCTCTATTCCTCCAATCAAGGGCCACACGACAAAGAACAATGTGAGGACCCACTTTCATTTTAAATACACATCTCCGGATTTGAATAATTGGACATATAAGAATACAAAACTATCTTAAGCCTCTAGCTCTGGCTGATGTCATTCCCTTCGACTCCTCCTATAAATACAGCAACACACTGTCATTCATTGCCCCATTTTGCCCAATCGGTTAGCTGGCCCGTGCATCGCTGAGGCATGTAAATTTCTTTCCTATAGTTTACCTCTTTGACAATTCTCCCTTCAACAGAGAAGCGATCTTCCTTGTCCTCTGTTACTGACATCGAGTGAAGCCAGTTTTTCTCACGGCAATCCTAAAATTGTGTAAGTCTTCCTATCAGCTCACCCAAAAACTTCACTTAGAAACCTGATCCCCCTGTTTCAATAATGCTGCATTGATCTGCAAGCAATCAAGCATATTCCAAACAAAGCATTTCAGTCCATTCTCTGTCACCAAGTAACTAAAGATTTGACAAATCTCACGTTCGCTAAAATCCCATATTCTCTCTGCCATTCGTTCCTTTTAAATAGCGCCATTCTCGGCTAACATCTATTCGTCTCATTTCTATTCTATGAATAAGTATTGTCATTCCTGTAAGCTAACTGTGGCGACCACTTGCCAGTTCAGACATCAAAACGTGTGAGCGTCGCTTGCATTTGCGTCAGTGAAGGACCCGGGTGTGCTGGTGATGGCTCTTTTAAACCAAAAGCTCTCACAGTACATCCGGGATACTAATGGTTCACTCTTGCCTTCACTCTGGTCTTTCTCTCTCTGTTCTGGCCGATAAAAAGGAGAAGTGATGGTCGAACAGAAAGTTGCGTTTGGGACTTGTACAACGTTGTTGTCAGTCCGAGGAGCTTAATGAGTGTTGATCTAGATGAACCGGTGACTGTCTAGGAGGTGTCCCATTCGAGTTTTTGTTCCGGCATTTGAGCTATCCAGTGATTGTTTGCACCGAACTGTGTCAGTGTTTTTCCCAACCCCTCTTTGTGCAGCATTTGACGTGCTATCCAGTGACTGGTCGCACCAAATTGTGTCAGTGTTTTTCCAACCCCTCTTTGTGCAGCTTTTGACGTGCACTTTAAATCTATACTAACCTAAACTCTTCTTTGTATCTCCTATGAAACACGATCGTGTCCCTTTTCTAATTGCATGCTATCTTCCTTTCAGACAACCTTTATTGTAACCTTTATTGTCGAAATTCTTGCTGCAAACACCTCTGCAGTTTGAAAAGGCCATACAGGTAGACGTGAATATATTTTCCTTTTTTTTGTTATTGGTCCAGTGACTCCAGAGCCAATTACCATTCCACCACGTTAAGGAGTTTGTCTACCAGCGGGCGTATTAATTTCAAAACTGATGGAATCCTTTATCCCAAAAAAGATTTTAATGCACAGCATAATTTTTCTGTTTTCCAGAGACATTGCTACAGACCCCAAGCATTATTTGATGGACACCCAGGGGTCAACGGACCCCAGTTTCAAAACTGCTGATAGGTAGATGAAATGATGTGGAAAGTCTTCAATTTGCATTAAATGCATATGTGCACTTGTGTTAATTATGTTCTTGAAGGCCTAACTAAATTTCAGATGATGTTCATGTACCAAAAATCTTATTAGGCATGCTCCGAAGGGGTTACGGCACTTACATAGCGCACAGAAATAGCTATTTCCTAGCTACATTTTATAGCCAAAATGAAACGAAATGATAAATCTCCCTATTCATCTGGTGTCGCTAATTGCAAACTAGAACTTGTTTAAAATGTATGTTTGTTATTCTTTTTATAGATTGGTCAGACTGAAACTTATATCATCATCATCAGCTGTTATAAGTCCACTGATGGACAATGGCCTTTCCCATCTCCTT
>VCCN01003440.1:1851605-1873055 GCA_006491835.1 Architeuthis dux | reverse complement strand
TAGCACTGGTTTGTTTGGCACTGCATTTTTTAGTAATGTATCTAGTGTGCTTAATGAGGTATTACTGTAATGACCCTGTATAGCACTGGTTTGTTTGGCACTGCATTTTTTAGTAACATATCTAGAGTGCTTAATGAGGTATTATTGTAATGACCCCTATAGCACTGGTTTGTTTGGCACTGCATTTTTTAGTAACGTATCTAGTGTGCTTAATAATGTATTACTGTAATGACCCCTATAGCACTGGTTTGTTTGGCACTGCATTTTTTAGTAATGTATCCAGAGTGCTTACCGAGGTATTATTGTAAATAACACCAAAAAGAGCAAAGGCCATGTTTTCGTAACCAATGTCTATTTTCTCATCTGCTGTTCAGATTACAAGAACATCCATTATTCCGCTTTCAAGTACTTAGTAGACATAACACTTAAAGCCGCCTCTATACTTTGGCAGTACAGGTACAAAACATCTTCAAGTACTTCACAGGTTTCCTGTTAGGTTGTCTCAACAAGAATTGGATTATCTACCCACTTCGAGGTTTCTTAATGCTTTCTCATTAGTGGCTTCGTATTGAGTGACGTAATCTTCTTCTTGAATCTCCTGTCGTCCTTGTTCGACACCCGGACATAAAAAGATGCTAAGAAATCCTGGTTAGAGACTATACTTTCTCTAAGAGGCATCGTACAACCTTTCTTTTTTTCCCTCGTTTATCAATTTTTTTTTTCTGGTTGGAGTAACGACTACATTTCTTTCCTCAATTGGCATCGCCCATTTTTCAATGAGTCATATGTGTATACACATATTTTCACTTGAAAATATGTATGTATATATATGAAATCAAATGATGGATAATTTTATATCCGAGAGAATATGATAATTATAATAACATTTATTAGTTGAGAACCTATATTTGCCCAGCGCCGGTGTGAGCGACTGCTAAACGAGCAGCCTAAATCGTAAATGTGAATAGCAGTCGCACACACCGGCGCCAGGCAAATATAGGTTCTCAACTAATAAATGTCATTATAATTATCATATTCTATCGGATATAAAATTATCCATCATTTGATTTCATGCTGTCGACATCGAGAGCCACATTATATTTGTGCCTAAAATACCAATGTGAGAATGGAGAAGCCAACAAAGTGTAGGATTAAAAGACTCCTGCCTACCATGAGACCTTTGTTAGCTCAGTACCTGCATATAAAGTTGCTTACAGGGTGGATGCAGGTTCGATCCCTGCACAGAGTTTGTTTCTTTATTCACATTTACGATTTAGGCTGCTCGTTTAGCAGTCACTCACACCGGTGCCGGGCAAATATAGGTTCTCAACTTATAAAAGTCATTATAATTATCATGTATATATATATAAATATTTGTTTAAACTCTAAAATAACTGATTTTATCTATCTATTTCAGTAAGTTTATATCTATCTATCTATGTATCTATCTATTGGAAACCGTCAACCAAAACTGTCAATGTAGGTTTCATCAGTTTTGAAGTTGAGCTAGAGGGTTGAAAATTTAAACATTTACTCCTTATTATGTCTAGAAAAAACTTTTTTTAATGGGCGGTTCAATTTGCAATGTATGTTTATGCTGTTTTGTTAGTGCTCACTGCCCAGCAAAAGGCGAGAGAAGTAATTTATTCATTGTTCACCTCTTTTTCCAATTTTGCAATTGATCACCCCCAACATGGCATGCTGCCAAAAGATGTTGGTTACATGACGGTTTCTATTGAGTGACTAACCAGACCTGTCTATCTATCAATAATAAAACTTGTTGATTTGTTTGTTTTAACATGTTCTTGAATTTTATAACTACTTTTCTCTTTTAATGTCTCACCACTCAGCCTATACATGCTAGTGGGTAAAGAAGGCGAGGTGTCAATTTCTAAAGTAGAGTAGATATTTATCCACCTCCACATGAGGGCACAATTTGCCACCCAGTGAGGATCAAACCTACTACAATGGCAACAGTCTAATAAGCAATCTGCTTGAGTTTAATGTGGGCAAGAACAACAGTTGACAACTCCTGCAAATAGTGTCCCACGAAGGTGTCAGGGCAAGTCTGACCCTTCCATTTTAGTGCAATGGAGAGGTGCTGCCCAGGGTAATTGACCCCCCGAGACTGGGCATACTTTACTGTTTTTATTTTACAGCAATAAAACTTTTGTACGAGCATCCCCACGTCACCACCCAACATCACTCCCCCATACCCAGTTCAGCATGGCACCATCCAGGCGTTGCTGGCCATAGGTTCCATTAGCAGGTTTTAAGGTGGGGCCCTCTGCTGACAGAATGGGATAGACATTCAGCACATCACCGTCGCACACATGGTTTGCTGTGTCCTGGGCTGCAGACCAGTTGGGCTAAAACTGAGGCATTCTTGCAACAGTAAAGGTAAAGCATCCCCCCGTCTCTTAAAAGACAACTCCCAATGGATTATAGAGCCCAGTGACGAAGACCTGGTTTCTCTTGCATGCGTTAGCTTAGTGATCCTTGCAAGTTTCAAGTCTGGTCGAGACCAGAACTTTATTCCTACATGGTGTTATGACCATCCCCTTGGCAGGATGCAAGTTCACCCAAGGGATACCTCCACCCTAATCACACAGCTTAGAGTATACTCAATTAGCTGCTGAGTGTACAGGGAAATTTGTCCTCATGTAGAGTTTTCTACACTCTTCGCTCATACCAGGAATCAAACCGGGACCTTCTGCGTGTGAGTCATTCTTGCAAAAGAGCAATAAAATTTAATAAGGCACCAAAACAGATATCTAAGCTATCCCTGCCACTTCTTAATGAAATATTTTGTTGCAAAAACTATATCTGCTATACTACAAGTTCTCAAACAAACAAACTCCCTGCTATTCCCTGCCACTCTCTGCTACACATTAAACAAATATTTTAATGCAAAAATATTTCATTAACATATGACAGGGAATGGCAAGGTATGGCAGGGATAAAAAGTGAGGACCTGCTGTAATGAGTCCAAACAACCCTTGGAATGATACCATTTGTACAGTACAGTTCTTTCGGACCACTATTTTTTTGTGTTTCTGTTTGTGTGTGGGTTTTTCCGTGGCAGAAGTTCTATAGTGAAAGTTGCAAAAAATGTTTATACCATACCCGACTGGTTATTACGAGTTAAGTTATTGTTGTTCAAGGCCGTAGCAATAATTTTTGTCGCTTTTTTAGTTTGTTGTTTGTAACTATTTTTTAAAAAATGAAAAAAAAACATTTCCGAAAGAAAATAATCGTCTTATCTTGCGCCACCCTATATTTGCCAAAATGGGTGCAGTTCAAGTTTTTAATTAATTATTTCAAATTAGTCACCATATTTATGTGAATTAATTGTTTGACCACTTTTAAGGATGCTGCGATATATCAAACCACTCCTGCTTCACCAAATGATCACTAAATTTATATAACAACTACCATAGTCAGAAATCACAGGATTATTTACCAATCTTTATTATTATTGGATGAAGTGTTGTAAAATAAAAAGAGGTATGTTACAATACTTCATTCAATAAGTTGTATAAAAACAACGAAAATTAGGATGAAGGTAAAAACTAGTCAAATTTAATAAAAAGTGGTGTGTTACAATACTTCATTCAATAAGTTGTATAAAAAGAACTAAAATTAAGTTGTATAAAAACAACTAAAATTAACATGAAGGTAAAAACTAGTCAAATTTAATAAAAAGTGGTGTCTTACAATACTTCATCCAATAAGTTGTATAGCAGTATACATCAACATGTCAGACTAGTGTGCAATTCAACCCGATGTGGCTTCTACTACTCAACAGGGACAAAAGATATGGAAATCCAGGCTTAACAAGGAAAGAAAAGGAAAACACCCGAGTCCTACATTATATGCGTTGCTACCATTGGAGAGAAAAGATTTCTGTTTACCACCATCACATTCGGATAGTACACCTGAAGAAAGCCAGAGAATGGATTGGCCGATATGTTGTGTTAACAACACAAAAAACAAGGAGTTCAATCGTCCCAAAAACTATTTGAATGTTAATGACCCTTCTCAAAACTGTAGAGAGTACATATATATTTTAGTATAAATGTATTTATTGCAAACAAAAAACAAAGCATATCTCAAACAAAATTTATTTTTCTGCCGATTTTCTCCAACTTCATATTTACTGTTTTTTTAATAATTTTAAAACTAAAAGGGCATCAGAATCGGGTAAAAAAATGGATTTCTTCTTTAATATTAGAAAAACATCAGTTTTATTGATGAAAAATCAGAGATGCCTAATTTGTTTCCTGTCTTACTACTAAGACATCAGCAGCAACAGCAGTAGTAGTAGTGATGTAAATGCAAACACACAGACACAGTAGCTGTTTGCTTTAGTGTATTCAAACACACAGACACAAGCTTTGCTTTACACCTTCCTCTCTCAGTCTGCTTTAGCATGACAGAAACAAACAAACAAAAGTGACATAGGCTTTTATATTATAAGATAATGTTTAGTAGGTGAGTGGCATAATGATAATGTAGATACTGAAAGTGGTGGGTAAGTCAGCTGGTAGTTTTATAAAACAACTAACTGGAATTTAAACCATTCCCATATTCTTTCCAAATGGCCAGGGGGTGGGGTAAGTCATCTAGTTACGGACTCAGCAAAGATAACCTACTTAAAACTAAAATACATATACATTGTTCCCTTTATACTAGAGTAGTGTTTCATAAAATGTTTTCAGTGTCATTCACCCTCGAGAGAGTCTTTATCAAAAAATGTCATCCATTTACGACTAACTTTTCTTATGGTTTTAATCATTTTCATTTTAATCTCCTTTGTGTATAATCAAAACACATATAATAATTACCCAATGTGCTTTTATTTATTTGTTTGTTTACTTATTTGTTTTCTGTCACGCTAAAGGAAACTGATTTGAAAATTAAGTAGAACTGCCGCAATGTGGACCTTAGCAGCCTGATGACTTACCAATAGGCCAAGATTACACTGATAACACGCTGTTGAAATTTTAAGCATTAAGTATGTCAGTCAGATTGTATATATTGGGGAAAGGGGACAATACATCAAAGCAGCTAATGGCCTAGATGGCAGAATCTAAAAATAAAATAACATTTTTGACGACACGGGTGTAATGTCGTCTGATATTAGTGCCTTTGTTGTTTGTTTGTTCTTATCTGTTTAGCTGTGTTTAGTTTGAACATGTTTGGTTCGTAACTGTATTTAGCTGTGTTTAAGAAAAAGAAGTGGAGAGAAACAAAGACACGTGTTTGCAGGGCGATTGCCTGTGAAGAAGAGACCTTCCCAGTTCCCACTTCCGGGCTCCTGTTTTCAGTACCAGAAATGGGTCTTGTTAAATGGGGGCTGATGGGTAGTTTCTGATTCGGCATGTTTATTGACTTAACATACACATATACATACATACATAAACATTACACCGGGTTTTGTATAGTGGGGTGAATGTCCTGGACTTGGATAGAAAAGAGACTCGAAGACTTGCTTGTAAAAATATCTGGACATATTTTTATTTCATAGCATACATCTTTGTCGGCCGGAGAGTGAAGAGTGGGAGAGAGATGATGGGTGCAGAGAGACCATTCTCAACAGGGGAACTTGGTCTTATGCCTTCCCAGCCCTAGGTGGTCTGCCTCCTGGCTAGGTCTCTGTCCTCTGCCTTTGGGTCTTGAGTTTTCTGTCCGGGTCTGCTCTCTGTTCGGGTCTGCTTTATAGGTTTCTCGAATGCCCACGCAGGTGTCATCCACATCCTGTTTGTTGGACCCACACGCATATACCTATTTCCTAAGGTGAGCAGGTCACTTACATTTCCGCACAGGTGTTTGACCCCGGAATAACCTTTTCGTGGCAGTATATCATAACACGGGTACACTCATTTTATACATAATTCTTTTTATATCATGAGGTCTCTCTTAAAAGGTTTTGCATCTTAGAATATTTTACAGTAACATTCCTTCAGACTGTTGAAGAACCAGTACCCAGAACTAGTGGTTACTTTTGGAAAGCAAGTCTTGTAGGGGTTTTTCCTTTTCAGCTAACTGAGGAGTTGATTCACTGTACCCATGATGCTGCGTATCTCGCTTACATTGGTAGGTTCACACATTTCTCTTACAGCTGTGGTTTTGCTTGGGTCTGATTTGACTCCTTCATCAGAAATAATATGGCCAAGGAACTTGACATCTCTTTTCGAGAACTCACACTTGTCCATGTTTAGCGAGATCCTGGATTTTCGACCTTCCCCAAGACTGCATGTCGACAAGAGTCATATTCTTCCGGTGTGCGTCCCCATATCAGGACATCATCTATATGGCAGATGACACTTTTCAAACCCTCTGTTACCCCAGTAGTCATTCTGTTCTGAAAGTGCTCCGGTGCCGATTCCGAATGGTAACCTCTTGAAGAAGTATCTTCCAAATGGTGTGATGAATGTCGTTAGTCTGGCTGACTCCTCAGCTAGAGGTATTTTCCAGAACCCCATGTTTGCATCTAGCTTGCTAAAGATCATGGTGCCAGCTAATGATCTTAGTGTCTGTTCTACTGATGGTAGAATGTACTTTTCTCTGCACACCGACTTATTGAGTTGAATGAGGTCTACACATATGCCACTACCATCATGCCTGTGCACCATTCAGTGGCCTCCTCCGCACGGCTGATAACACCTATCCGCTCCGTATGCTCTAGTTCTTTTTTTACTTTAGGCATCAGTGGAAGAGGTTCCCATTGCGATGTTTTGAGAGAAAACGGCTCTGCACCAGATTTGAGTTGAATGCTGTAAGTTGTATGCAACCAAGACCATTGCACAGCTTTGGATACGTGTCTTTCAATGAATCCCGGTCGATGCTGTTGACTCGGGACACCAGTTCCGGTTTGGTGATGGCAGGTCTGCCTAGTAGTGCTGTGTGCAGGTCTTTGACAACATAAATGACCCCTGTCTTTCTTTTTTGAGTGTGATGTTCCAAACTCCTAGAACATCCAGTGGAGCACAACTTGGATCAAGTATCGCTCTCTTTGCATTTGCCAGTTTAGGGACATCGTCTTTACAAATCTGTTTGAACAAATGATCAGGGATAACGGATAACGGACACATCAGCATCCGTGTCAATCTTAAACTTGACCTTTCTGCCTTTCACTTTGCAATCAACCATCCACGGTTCTCCTCCTGCTGTTATCGATCCCAGGAATATGCTGCTGTCATCTTGTACCATAGTACCTCTTAGAAGGGGGTAGAAGAGTGGAAAATAGATAGATAGATAGATAGATAGATAGATAGACCGATAAATAGTCTTGGTGTACAAAATGTCATTTAAGTGCATAAAAATAAGAATTCGTCCTTTGTAAACAGCTTTTGAAGCACCCACCTGCTTATAGTGTCCTTTATTCCCGCATGCATGACATGTCACATGGTTGGTGGGGCACTGTGTTTGGGGATGATATGGGCTGTTTCCACATTTACCCTGGTTTTATTTTTATTTTTGTCTACATGCATCTTATTTATTTTTTGGGGTTTCTGGGGTTATTTATCACTGTCAACAGAACATGTTTCTGTAGGGTTTTCTCCCCTTAGATTACATTGTTGTTGCTTGACAATTTCCGTCTGGCATGCCATCCTAATCGCTTTTTCCAACGTGAGATCTTTATCCAGCTGCATCCTTTCCGGCAGACATGAGTCTGAAAGCCCGACAACCACTCGATCCCAGATTAATTTGTCTTTCAAGACCCGATAGTTGCAGTGTTCAGCCAACATATACAAAGCTGTTACAAAAGAATCCATCGTTAAGTCCTTGATGCCTCATATTAAAGCATGCCCGCTCGTAAATTATATTTCTTTTTCCAACAAAATCCAAACGAAATCATAATCCTCTTTTTCCTCTTCGGACAAATTTAATCCTTTTAGAATATCATCAGCTTCATCTCCCGTACAATAAATTAATGAGTTTACCTGATTAGCTTGAGTTGTTTCATGGAGATTACTCGCTTGACGAAACCTTTCCCAACATCTAAACCAATTTTCCCGCTCATGTGGCTTTTTAAAATTGAACGCTTCTGGTGGTTGGAAATTGAAAGATGGCTGTTGAGGAGAAGCAAAGCAACCCTCAAGAAGTTCAAGAATTCAACGACGACACATTGTTTTATTTTCATTCCCAAATTTGTCCCAAACAAGGTCGAAATATAACATTATACTCACTGAAGCCACTTATGACACCATGTCATGTTATTATAATGTAGACGTAAATCACCAACCACAAGAGTATAAGGCAATGATAAAAGATAAGAGGTTTTATTCACTGCAACAATACACATAGTAGTCAGGTAAAAAACGTCCAGTTCTCTCATAACACTTTCACCCCTCGAATCCTAAAGAGAGTGTCCTGTTCTATCAGGATAAGCATAATGGTCTCTCTTGGACCATTGCAGGCATCAATATCGCCACTTGTTTTAGGTATAGAAAAATTGAAAATCTGAGTAAATTAAGTCGTTCATCCTCCATGTTTCATTCAACCCTTTAGTTTCATTCACTCCTCCTTCAATTCACGTGTTCTCCCTTTTCACTCTGGTTCTCAGACCATGTGGGAGTCCAAGAACCAGAATTCCAGATTTTCCTAATAAGCCCATTTTCAATCAATATGTAAATAAACCCATTCTACCTTATTTTTGCACACGCACACATTACCATCATTAAGAACTCTCAGACACAATTAACAATTTTCCTCTTATTTACACTGTCATAAAATCTACACGAAAACACAATGAACACTTGCATTGTAGTAGAAAAGTCTCTTTAAAACAAGAGGACCACAGGGCACAATGTCTCTCTCACAGGACACCTCTTCCGCACAACACCGGCAAACGCACTGTTCATCAGACCGCAGCCAAAAGCGAATTGTTATCACTCCTCCAATCGACCAATTATATTATACCAAGGAGTGATTTAGGTGCCCGTATGTGATGTGTCTGACGCAGCAAAACATGAGAGAGGAGTCTGGATGTTCCAACAGCACCGCCACACAATGTCTCTTCGGCTCTGGTTGAGCAGAGGGCTCAGGTTCGACCTCGCACAGCACACGCATTTCTAAGGTTTGTCTTTTCATTTATTGTTGTTGTTGTTGCTTGTTCCTGACCGAACCCTAATGAAGTCATTTATCCTTTTACCAATCTTTTAATATGGAGAAATTAAACCTCATAAAGTCAGGCACCCATTTATTCCTCACAGAAGCCCCGATAACAAATTATAGGTCGAAGACTTCTTTCCTCTAAAAACAAGTGGGCGGCCATCTTTTTCCTCCCCATACATTCATCCCTTTAGTTTCATCCACATTCAAAATAATTTCATTCAACCTTTGATGAATCATTCACCAATTTAAGAAGTACTTTACTAAAGTATGGAATAATCTTTATTTTTATCACTCATTTAGTACTTAAAAATAACAAAATACATAAACAACCATTAATCTAACAACTGACTCTAATTCACAGCCGGCATCCATTACATTTGCTTCTGAAAAAAATGTGAAACATGCATGCGTACTCGTGTGTGAAGATAGCTGTTGAGCAAAAGATAAGGGGAAAAAAACAGACTTTTTCTATTTCTTCTCAACATTTTAAAAAGATTTTCCATTGCCCGTCCGTTTTTATTCTCCTTTATTTTATTTGAGCAATTTATTATAATTCACTTCCAGCTTGCTAGGCCCATCAAAACTTCACTAGAGCCCCATTAACCAGAAATTTCTGAGAACAGATTCTCTACCCTTCCCATTGCCAGCCTCTCATGACACTATCTGACAAAGGGTTGGACTTTCTCCCGGTTTGAATTCACAGTTGTCCATCTCCTATGTTAAGTATCATGAGTTATTCCCCTTAGGCAGAAGAGTTCTTATCCACTTCCACTAAGGGGCGCTGTTTTAGGTTCTGGTCAATGAGCAGCCATATTGCATTGGGTTATTAGTAGGTCAGAGAGATCGAGAACACACATGTGTGTATCGTGACCGCGGTCATTTTATGAATAAAGGACCTGTAAGTACTTCTTCTGTTTGCATTTTTAATCTGTTAATATCTGTCATTAGACCAACCTTACATCCTAGACTGGTTACCAATTGAGGCTAAAAAACCAGTTCGCCCTGCTATTTACCCATAGCTGGGATCTCTTCTTAACAAACATTAAAATGTTGGATTTTCCTAAGAATTAAGCCAAGCACCAAATGTTTAAAGGGTTTGGAACTTTAAAGTATAATTTTTATTTCATGTAGGCTATACAAGCACGGAACCAGAGGGTACAGATGATCAGACTCCCCACCCCCGCTCAAGTAAAGCATAATTTTAAAGAAATTTTTCAATATCTTGATGAAAAAATTTATAAATAAAAAACCCCAAATAATCTCAACCATAAATTAACATTAAGAACAAAAATGTATTATTTTGCGTTTCATCTAATATAAGCAAGATGTCTTCCGTCTTAATTTTTATACATTTTTTCTTTATTGGTTCTGTGTGAAATTTCTAGTATTAATTTTTTTTCATTTTACTCTTTTGTCGATTCTAAAGTTAAAATGCAATTGAAAAATGTTGGATCATATATTACTTTCTTGCTTTTAATGATTGAAATTTTTCCTTTCCCCATATTTTATTTCCATTTGAAAACTTTTTTCTATTTAGATCCTGCCCCTCCACAAAATCCAGGTTTTCCCCAGGGTTGAGATAGAAAATGGGCACCCCAGTCAGATTGATTAATTTGGCTGTGGGTGGATTCAAGTCCCACCATTGGCTACTTTATTATTTGTTTTTGTTTATATACTCTATTAACATTAAGAACAAAAATGTATCATTTTGCTTTTCATCTAATATAAACAAGATGTCTTCCGTCTTATTCTTTATAAATTTTTTATTTATTGGTTCTGTGGGAAATTTCTTTGATTAATTTTTTCACATTACTCTTTTAGCAATTCAAGTGCTAAAAACCCACGATTCAAATGTAAGTGAAAAATGCTGGATAACATATTTGTTAAAAAAATGCATTCCATTTGGACCCCGCCCTGCTCCAAATCCTGTCTCCACCCCTGCTATTTTGCCACGTAAGTAAACGAGGATTTTAACACACGCACACACATTACAAATACACGCACAAACACACACATTATAGATACATACACATGTTGTAAGTACACCCACACATTATAAATACTCACGCGCCAGACACATACATAATAAAATCACACACACATAACGCACACATTATAAATACACACACATATAATAAATTCATACACCCAAAATTATAAATTCACACACAGTACACACACAACACTCACTTCGCATGCACACACTATATGAATGCAAACACACATTATAAATACATACACATTATATACAGATTACACACACACAAAACATACAAGACACACACTACACACTCACACACACATACAATAAAAAACTAGCATTCCAAGGGAAATTATGAATCACTGCCACCCATATATGCTGTGTTGGGGGTGATCAATTAAAAAGTTGGGAAAAACGGGTGATCAATGAATAAGTTACTTCTCTCGCCTTTTGTTGGGCTGTAATCACTAAAAAAAGGTCTGAATTTTCAAAAAACAAGTGGGCACAAACTAGTGACCAATTTAGAATAAACTTACATTGCATATTGAATCCCCCACTAAACACCTCTTGGGGGGAGGGGGGATTTTCAAAAAACAAAAAAACATTTTCACACATTTCACACATTATAAATACACATGCATTATAAGTACATACACACTATACACAAAGTAAACACGCACATACACAACACACACACTACGCATTCCTACACACTCCTACACACATATACAATAAAAAAAACTTGCATAAAAATACGTCATCAATACTTGAATCAAATAATTAGGATCCTACTTTCCTCGCATGACAAATATAAACCCCTATTAAATTAAAATGACATTAGCACTAATAAAAAAAGGTCTGGTTAGTCACTCAATAGAAACTGTAGCATGTGTTGGGGATGATCAATTAAAAAATTGGAAAAATGGGTGATCAATGAATAAGTTACTTCTCTTGCCTTTTGTTGGGCGGTGATCACTAAAAAAAGTCTGAATTTAAAAAAACAAGCGTGAACACTGCCAGACACAAACTAAGGGACCAATTTAGCATAAACTTACATTGTAAAACTTACTTTGGGCAGAATTTTCAAAAAAACAAAAAAAGAAATGTTTTATTTGGACATAATACAGTGTAAATGTTTAAATTTTCAGCCCTCTAGCTCCCTTGGTGCAGCCTGTACATGTGATAGATACATAACCAGCCAGCCAGACCAACTTAAAAACTGACGTTGACAGTTTTGGTTGATGGTTTCTAATAGATAGATAGATAGATATAAACATACTGAGATAGATAGATAGATAAAATCAGTTAGTTTAGATTTTAAGTGACAAATATTTATATATATATATACATGTATACACATATGACTCATAGAAAAATGGGCGGTTGCAAAATGTTGATGTTGACAGTTTTGGTTGACAGTTTCTAATTGAAGCTCCAGGATGACCTACACGTGCTTGCATAAAGAAATAACACAGAAATGGAAATTGCTAACCAAAACAAATTTTTAAAAAATGTATATTTTCACAAAGTAAGAATAGCTTCCCCTTATTTCTTGGATTTACCAACATAAAATAAAAAATCTCTTTTGATATGTAAACTAAAGAATGGAGAAACCAGCAAAGTGTAGGATTAAAAGACTCCTGCCTATCATGAGACCTTCGTTAGCTCAGTCGGTAGAGCAGTACCTGCATATAAGGTAGCATTCCAATCTTATTTTAATCCATCTCACATCTAGCCACCTATATCAACGGAAATATGAATCTTCAACTCAACAATCTTCTTTCCCCCTGTTAAAAATAAAAATAGGTCAACCAAATTGTTAACTATTTATCAGTTGTGTCCCCCTTCATGATTGGCTGTTTAGAGTATATCAAGGTAGATGGCTCTTGAATGGCAATGATTTACATAGTGCTGGGTTATTAACCAATCAGGGCTGGCCTTGGGGTTCCACCATTGGTATAATAGCTTCCCACTTTGAGGGAAGCTTACACTTACCTACTAGTATAATAAACTTTGTAAATACATATCGCGCATCAGGGATTTTTTTAACTGTATATACAGTTTTTTTCACCCCCCCCCCCCCCCCCCTCACAAGTGGGATTAAGTAGAACACCCATTGGTGAACATAGAATGAAAGAAATATTCAGAATAAATGTGTCGGTATGGTGAAAGAAATAATAAAGTACGACTGTGTCAGCAAATGAGACTAGCTAAGTTGGATGTTATTCCCATCAGGCACCCCAAAGTTTTTAATTTTTTCGGAAGAAAATATCTTAGTAACTTTGAACATTTCAGAGACAGACTAGTCATACCAGACTTTGTTTTTCTTAGTAACACTGTTTCAGTGACGTCACCGGTGTCAAGGAAAAACCCATCTCTTTTCAATTTGCCAAACTTTGGGGTGCTTGATGGGAATAACATCCGCTAAGTTAAAGTTAAGATAGAGAAGACCGATACCTTCCTCATTCCCCTCTTTTGACCTTGTGTCACATTTTTTTTTAAATCTTGTATTTTTCAAAACTAAATTATCACTAATCTACTAGAAGCTGAAGGATTGAAGTCTCAGTAAATTGCAGGGCTGATAATTTCAATTGGATATTTTGACACAGATAATACTTGAAGAATCTTAATTATATCCATATGCCTAGAAGTACCTTAAAGTCTCAGGACTAAATTCTGACCTGGTTACTATTTCAGATCAGTTTAGTAGGCAACTCAACAGACCTTTGAAGGATGTCCCCTTTTGCTCCACTCTTTTGAAGTCAAAGAGAATGAAAGATTAGAGATAATAATTTCTTATTATTTATTTGTATTAGACGAATTATTGTAAAGCATTATTATTAATTTTGGACTACTATTTACTGTCATCTTATTTTTTGTTGCTATTCATCACAAATCAGGCTGTCAATCTACGGCACTGAATAGACAGTGCGGATCAGAAATGAAGAATATACGATCTCAGTGAGATTCAAACTCACGTCCCTCTTGCCACAGGGGAGCCAGGTTTAATGCTTCGCTGACTGACAGGAGTCCAAATTCAACCTTTAACTCTTGAAGTCCTAAACAGCATGAGGCTGCACGTAAACAAACAAGGCCAAAAATCCTAAAACGCACAGGGTCGCACAAGTCTTTCCTGCAATACTGCCAATTTTCACAACAATCTTCCCACAATTAAAGACACTATAAACATTTGAATAAACAAACCATTTTTAGCTATTTTCTGCTCAATCATTACAGGACTGGGCTTTGGACTTAGAAAATGTTCAACAGGATGTTAAGAGTTAAACCTAAGACCTACCACAACACCTCTGGCACTGTGTTTGTTTTTATATATGTACTAGTAGTATCAGTAAAGCAATTATCTTTTAGCATTTATTTTCATTAGATGAAATATTGTAAACCATTATAAAAATATAACATCTGTGAATAATGAAAAATCAGGTGATAAACATAGAGCAACTGATACTAACACAGAAAATCATCAGACATCAAGTAATCATCTGACATTTAGAATATCATCGGCTTTCCAGAAATGGAACAAATTAAAACACGTCCTAACTGATCAAAGAATAAAGATGTCAACAAGAATAACATTTTTAGAGGTATGTGTTCGATCCCGACTCTTATATAGTGTACAAACATGGGATATGAAAAAACATGAAAAGCTTAAACTAGAGAGGGTGTGGCATGGATTCTTGCGAAAGATGGTTTCAAATGGCTATAAAAGAAAAAACACCCCTAAACACAATAAGAAAGGAGTAGAAGCTGCTACCGAGGTAATTGGCGAATTAGATTGGCCCTTTAAATATTCAAATGAGGACTTACGAACCATAACAAAAACAATGCCAATATCTGATTTTTGCGAAGTACAATATTTAAAATACATAGCCCATATAACAAGACATAGTTTTCCGATTCAGAAACAATAGCTATTTGCCAATGAACGAAAAAGATTTTTCTAGAAATTCATGGCTAAAGATTGAGACAATGTTGGGTTTATCGTAGATAATACCATGCAGATACAGAAGAAAATGAGAAATAAAAAGGAATTCATGTTTTTGATATGCTAACGTTATCAGCATTTGTAAAGACACTCTAAAGGCACAAAGTGTCTAAATGAGGAAAGATGATGATGATTATGTTTTGACTGCTATTTACCTTCATCTTAATTTTTTAGTTTTAGTTTGTAGATACTTATTTACTGATCTTAGCTTAGCTTGGCACAATGTCTGAGTTGTCAAGAATGAGGATTTTATTTGGTTGACAAATTATTCATCACTAAAGATGCCAATTTCCGTAATATATATCAAATTCAGACAGTTTCTGCACATGCAATCTGAAAACAGATTATTGCAATAGATTCCCCATAAATGAAAACCTACAAAAGCACATTTCATTCAAGTTTCTACCTGGTTCAGTCAAAAGAAATATGCACATAAATACATTTAGCTCCATGGTGCAGCCATCTTGGATTTCTCAATTCTCAGGTGTTGTTGGACATTTTTTAGCTGGATATACAGCAGATTTGGATTCAGCCCCCCGACAAACACTGTTTGCATATAAATTTATACGCAAGTTTTAATATAATACAAGTGTGATTGCATTCTACAAAGTAATGTATTTAGTTAAGATTTTATTCAATACTTTGAACTGCTTTGTTGTTCCATTAAACTGTATTGGCATGTTTTAATATAATACAAATATGATTGCAT
This sequence comes from Architeuthis dux, assembly GCA_006491835.1. Lineage (NCBI taxonomy): Eukaryota > Metazoa > Mollusca > Cephalopoda > Oegopsida > Architeuthidae > Architeuthis > Architeuthis dux. The sequence goes on along the minus strand of VCCN01003440.1, from coordinate 1,857,239 downwards.
TCTATGAAGTAACGTTTTTAGTTAAGATTTTATTCTATACTTTGAACTACTTTGTTTTAGTTTGTTGTTCCATTAAACTGTGTTAGCATGTTTTAATATAATAAAAGTCTGATTGCATTCTATGAAGTGTTAAAAAGAGCTAATGTAGATGGGATTAAAACTAATAATTAAACTAGCTCTATTATTAAATTATCTGACTCCATTAAAAAGTTACGGTAAAAACAATAACAATGATGAGAGCGTAGTAGCATAGTAATCTCTAACAGTGAGGCCATATGTAGCAGCGGCTAGAAGCCTTAAGGGTCTGCCCATAAGTAAAGCTAGGATGCTGATGAGACTAGAGAAAGAAAGAGGGTAATGTTACGATGCGCATAAGAGGGATCTTTCTTTCTCCGCCTGTTTTGCAGTAGTAAAAGGAAATTAAATAACTGCATGTGCAAGGAATGCAGTTTGCACCTGATAACAAAATGCAATGTGAATAAAGAAATACAAAATACTCTGCAATGATAATCAGTATATTTATTACAGAACATAATAACAAAAAGTAGTTCTTAGCTGATGAGAAGAAAAAGGAAGGAGTGTGTGCGTGTAAGTATGAATGTGTATGAATGCTTACGTACATAATCAGAGTTGAAAAGCGCATCTCTGGTGGAACCGTCATATTTGTCGAAACGACAAATCTGACTGAACAAAGATTGAAGAATAGTTGGTCTTCTTATAGTCAGAGGTGAGTGGTGGTGTGTGGCTGGTCAAAATTGTGGTATGTTGGACTGTGTATCATCAAGAGTTCCAAGATGGGATGTGAGGTGACAAGATACATGATTTTGTCAGATTTGTCGTCTATAAAGCATATTAAATTCAAGTCGAGTATGGGTTTCCCATGTCCTGAAAACTGGTTATCTAAAAGACGAGATAACCATATTTCTTGGAAAGATCAACTTGTTTCTCGGAATAAAAATCTGGGTTGTCAAGTGGTTTCCACTTGCTGACCTTAGTGCAAAATACATATTTAGTTAAGATTTTATTCTATACTTTGAACTATTTTGTTCAGTTTGTTGTTCCATTAAACTGTGTTAGCAGATTTTCTTTATGGTGACAAAAGTATGTGTGCACTGTATGCTTGTGTAAATGTAAACTTGAAATTTCTTTCCAGTTTATTTTGGCACAGCCTATCTCTCATGGCTGATAAAACTGTATTGACATGTTTTAATATAATGCAAATATGATTGCATTCCACGAAGTAACATATTTAGTTAAGATTTTATTCTATGCCAATATATTAACTAGTATAATAAGAGTTATCTTTCCTGATTGTTTATACCATTACATAGTTTGGTTAGAGTTACTCCTCCATTACGAGGGTAACTCTCCTGTGGTATTATAAATATCCTTGTGCTGTATTTTCACTGATTAAAAGTTGTAGCTTTGTTTATTCGGGTATACTGCGTTATTTAATATTGTCATGGTGTCAAACCGCTTTGTTCAGTTTGTTGTTCCATTAAATAAAACATTATTGAATATTTCTTATTTTTATCTGATGCAATGTTAAATTAATGATTAATTAATAAAAATAACACCCATCATTCACAGATTATTATTGCTGGAAAGGGTTCAACCAAAACCCATTCAAATACAAAGCCAGTTGTCAAACTATCCAGATGCCTAATGGGAAAAGCTTCACACATAGCTGAGAGATTATTTTCTCTAAGTGTAATTATAATATACTTATATTATACTTATAATTAGAAACCGTCAACCAAAACTGTCAACATCAACATAGTCAAACTCAAAATAGATTTCTTCAGTTTTCAAGTGGGTCTGTCTTGTTGCCTATCTATGTATGTGTTGCACATACAGGCTGCACCAATGGAGCTAGAGGGCTGAACATTTAAACATTTATTTATGTCTAGAAAAAACATTTCTTTTTTTTTAAAATCCCCAACCACCCCAATAGGGTTTTGGTGGGGGTTCAATTCGTAATGTAATTTTATACTAAATTGATCCCTTAGTTTGTATCTGGCAACATTCACGCTTGTTTTTTGAAAATTCAGACTTTAGTGATCACTGCCCAGCAAAAGGTGAGAGAAGTAACTTATTCATTGATCAGCCCTGTTTCCAATTTTTCAATTGATCACTCCCAACACGGCATGCTGCCAAAAGACGTTGGTCGCGTGACGGTTTCTAAGCACACCTGTAATTTTAATTATTAATTACTACATTATTTTATATAATTAATTTTTTATTTATGTATTAATTTCCTTTGTGTAATGATTACAAAAAGTGTATGTACACGCGGACAGCTTAGGAACTATGCTCACTACACAAGCAAATTGGTCCGTAAAATGATCTGCCGAACCATTGTACCCAAAGTTATAAGTTTGATGCAAAAGTTTTCAGCATTTTTGACAAATTCTTTAATTCATAGCATCATTATTCAGTCATCAAAGTATTTTCTCTGGCTTTCTATGACCTTATGCCACCTTTCAGTTAAATCATGTTAGAAACCAAAACTGTCACCAAAGCTTTCTTCAGTTTTCAAGTTGGTCTGCCTGGCTATGTATGTATCACGCATACAGGCTGTACCAATAGAGCTAGAGGGCTGACAATTTAAACATCTACTCCTTATTATGTCTCAAAAAAAGTTTTTTATTTTCTGAAAATCCATGCCCCCACCCCAATAAGTTTTTAGTGGGGAGGGTCAATTTGCAATGTATGTTTATGCTAAATTGACCCCTTAGTTTGTGTCTGGAAGCATTCATGCTTGTTTCTTTGAAAATTCTGACTTTTTTAGTGATCACTGCCCATTTCATTGATCACCCCTTTTTCTGATGTTTTAATTAATCACCCCCAACATGCTGCCAAAAGATGTTGGTCACATGACAGTTTCTATTGAGTGATTAACCCAACCTGTTTTCCTTCATATTAAAAGTTTCCAGCATTTTTGACAAATCGTTTAATTCATATAAATTCATAGCATCATTATTCAGTCATCAAAGTATTTTCTCTGGCTTTCTATGACTTTACACCACCTTTTTGCTAAGTTTATCCCTTCACCACTCAGCTAAATTGTGTATTTACATCATAAAAAATGATTAAAGTTTTGATTCAATAAATATTTCAAGGAATTATTCGATATTTTAAAATTGTTGGGACCGCTGACCATTCACTTAGTACTCAAGCTCACCCGATGACATCTCACTGCCAACTGAGTAACCCCACAGGAGAGTATCTGTTTACGCATGAGCAATAAGGTCCTCCTGATTGGCTGCCAACTTACAAAATGGCTGGATACTTTCCAGACAGATCTTGTACTACATTTGACTGATTGTACAAGCAATAAAGAGCTCAGGGGCGGTACTTTTCATCCCTGCCACTACCTGCCACACCTGCCACATGTTAATGAACTATTTTGATGAAAAAATTATCCCTGCCACTTCTTAATGAAATATTCCAATGCAAAAACTACCCTCGCCACTTCTTAATACTACTAGTTCTAAAACATAAACAAACTCCCTGCCACACATTAATGAAATATTGGGATAGATTTAGCATCAAAATATTTCATTAACATGTGGCAGGGATAGATTTTGCATTAAAATATTTCATTAATGTGAATGAAGAGAATGACAGGGAGTGGCTGGGATAGTTTTTGTATCAAAATATTTCATTAACGTGTTGCAGGGAATGGCAGAGAGTGGCAGGAATAAAAGAGCTGAGTTAAACAAACTTCCACGATTTCTCTAACATTGGGCAAAAGATGACATTAGTGTCTCCAATTCATCAATTTTCATCAGCCGGCTTTGCTAAGATACCAAATACTGCTCTACGGTAGGCAACCCGTAGCTTGTGTAGCGTGACCCACTTTACGAGAAGCCTAGGGGGTAATATTCGGAAGTATAATGAATGTAATTGTCCCCACTGAGCCATAAGTAAACCAGCCATATACTTACCTTTTATGCTTAATTAAAGAAAGCAAATATATAAGATTATTTATACAGATGCAAAATGTTTTTCTTTCACAGACAGGAACGGAATTGTTGAGTATTTTCTTAATTATGAGATCTGTCCGGAAAGTATCAAGCCATTTTGAATATCTAAACCATTTCCTGGGCAAATTAAAAATTACAGCAAGCAAATTAAAAATTACGGAATGCAAATTAAAGACTACTACAAACAAATCAAAAACTTCTGCAAGAAAATGAAAAATTATGGTGAGAAAATTAAAAAATACAGCGAACAAATTAACAAATACAGCAAGCAAATTAAAAAATAGAGCGATTAAATTAAAAACAACGGCTAGGAAACTGAATCGATGAACATCAAAATTTTTTTAGTTAAATTAGAGAAAATTAGAAAATATGATGAAAAAATTAAAAAAATTGAGCATGTAAATTAAAAAATACAGCAAGCAAATTAAAAAATACAGTGAGCAAATTAGAAAATACAGTAAGAAAATAATAAAATACAGTGAGCAAATTAAAAAATACAGTGAGCAAATTAAAAATACAGCAAGCAAATAATAAAATACAGCGAGTAATTAAAAAATACAGCGAGCAAATAATAAAATACAGCGAGTAAATTAAAAAATACAGCGAGCAAATAATAAAACACAGCTAGTAAATTTAAAAATACAGCGAATAAATGAAAAAATACAGCAAATAAATTAAAAAATACAGCAATCAAATAATAAAATACAGCGAGTAAATTACAAAATACAGCGAATAAATTAAAAAATACAACAAGCAAATAATAAAATACAGTGAGCAAATTAAAAAATACAGTGAATAAATTAAAAAATACAGCAAGCAAATAATAAAATACAGCGAGTAAATTAAAAAATACAGTGAGCAAATTAAAAAATACTGTGAGCAAATTAAAAAATACAAGCAAATTAAAAATACAGCATTCAAATTAAAAAATACAGCAAGCAAATTAAAAAATACAGCGAGCAAATTATAAATACTGCGTTCAAATTAAAAAGTACAGTGACCAAATTAAAAAATACAGCAAGCAAATAAAAAAAATACAGCAAGCAAATTAAAAAATACAGTGAGCAAATTAAAAACAATGGCAAGAAAATTGAATTGATAAACATCAAAAATCAAATAATTACAGTTACTGCAAATGTTAATTTTTTGAGTTAAATTAGTTGAAATTTGTCTCTTAATAAAATTCATGGGTCTTTTTCATTAGACCCAACCAAAAGCTAACACCCATCATTTTAAAGTAAGACTCCCCATCACCAATTAAATTCCATTTGCAGCTTCATCTGTAAGTCAGGGCTTTTATCTTGCTATAGATTAATTGCAATGGATAATCTTGCAATGGCCAAGGGCTTTTATCTTGCAATGGACAAGGACTTTTATCTTGCAACTGACATGGGCTTTTATCTTGCAATGGACAAGGGCTTTAATCTTGCAATGGACAAGGGCCTTTATCTTGCAATGGACAAGGGCTTTTATCTTGCAATGGACAAGGGCCTTTATCTTGCAATGGACAAGGACTTTTATCTTGCAATGGACAAGGGCCTTTATCCGCAGTTAATGGGTCGGTGGTAATTGCTTCTTCGCTTTATACCGTTTCAGCCTCTGAATGGTTTTTATAGGAACGCCCTACTTTCGGATAGGGGGGGGG
>VCCN01003440.1:1798578-1811659 GCA_006491835.1 Architeuthis dux | reverse complement strand
TTTGTTAAATTACATTGTATCAGCAAATTTAAAACTGCAAAACCGGTTTTTCACTTGAAACTTTTGCACACACCTAATATCTTACCATAATTCACTAAATGTCCATCTGCATGTGACAGCGTAACTCAAGAACGACACAACATATATCCATGACATTCTCTGTGTGTACTAATGGGACCCCAGGCATGTTTTAGGGCTGGGTGAAGTCCGGATACATAGATAAATACATAGATAGATATAAATGTCAGAACACACGGGTGGAATTTTCAAAAAAACATTGAGGGGGTCTGTTGCAAAATTCCAAGTTTCTACTATGAACAGTTAGAGCTGGGTGAAGTCCGGATAGATACATAGATAGATATAAATGTCAGAACACATGAATAACCTAAACCCAGCCATAAACCAGTGTTGTGGGTAGCGGTGATTAATATATAAAGAGGCTCCAAGATTGGACTGAGGAGGTTGCATCTGCATCTGGCATTCCCACACTGTAACATAAAACCAATAGAGTCTGGGATATTGTGTTGTATTGCTGGGGTGCTCAGGTTTAGTGGTAATGATGTTACAGCCCTGAAACCATACCTTATCCCAGGGTCATTATCTGATGAAGGCTTTGTTGGGGGCACTGCTCTTTTCACAGCAGAGTTGTATGAAATTATTTTTAATACCAGTGCATTTCTATAGTAAAACCATTAGCAAGAGTGAATGAGTTTAGATATATTCGTTTATTAAATCCTATCCGTGATATCACAAGTTGCATAAGTCACAAGTACACAACAAGAAAAAGAACAGACTCTGTTCAAAACCTGCAACGTTGTTTATACAATTTTTGATAGCATTTGGCAACATTTGTTTGTGTACTAAAATTATTTGTTTCTAATTGATTTTTCAAGTTAATCCCTGTTAAAACATCAAAAAAATAATAAATAATCATTGCATCAGAAATAAAACAAAAAATATCGTCTGAAATGCAATATAATTCATTGGCAAATGAAAAAGTTATAAATATGAAATGAATACATTAGTTATAAACACTGTATAGTCTGCTTTCTTTCTTTTTTAATTTTATTTCGAGAATTGATCTAAAAATAGGGAATAATATGATATAGTATGATGTAAAAAGGAAAAAGAAATATTCTTCTTTCTTTGCCCACTCTCTCTATCCTTCCTTTCTTATGAATGCTATGAACTGATTCAAATTTGGCATTCAGAGAACTGTCGCAGTTAAAAACAAACAGATGGACACAAATTGCTTTTCATGGTTATGAATCATCTCAAAGAACTTCTTTATCCATCTTGACAATGGTTGGATGGTATTTTCATTTCCATTCAATGATTCTATTGAACAACCATCTGCAATAAAGATGAGGATGTTAGTTGAAATGAATCTGCATTGAATTGTAACAATACCTCATTCCAGACATTCGCACAGAATTTTCAGTCTTTTTATTGTCAGGATTAAATGAAATAAAAGCATTTTTGTCATTATCGTGTTTTGTTTTTAATCATTTTTTGCCCTCTATTTAGACTGCAAAACAAACTCACAAGTCTACAATGACAGTCTGCATCAAATCAAATATTGTTTACATACTAGCTGAAAACCAGCCCTATGGGCAAGATTTCATCTACTCCCTGCAAAAGGGCTAAATGGGACCTTTGGCCCCAATAAGAGATTAAACCTATTTTTTAGGGGTCTCTTAATTCAATACTTGTTTTGCATTCTTTAAGTTAGTGCATTTCAAGGTTTCCTTAATTCAATACCACTGGCTACAATGCTTTGTTTTGACTACTTAAAGGTCACATACAGATAAACAGAATCAGACTTTTAGAATTATATAGATAGATAAATGGAAATCAGGTCATTATTATCAGGGTGAGCATGAATGAACAACGAAACTATTATATTAATCACCGCTACCCACAGCACTGGTTTATTTCTGGGTTTATTCATGTGTTCTAACATTTATATGTATCTATGTATCTATCCGGACTTTGCCCAGCCCTAACTGTTCATAGTAGAAACTTTGGTGAAAGGTTATTTTTTTTTTAAATAGAGTCTTGCGATTTTAGTGAAAGGTTATTTTTTTTTTTTAAATAGAGTCTTGCGATTTTGGTGAAGGGTTATTCTTTTTTAATTAGTGTCTTGCAACTTTGGTGAAAGAACAGGCAGCCCCTGCAGGGGATGCAGTCAGCGCATTCTAGCCCCTAGCTGACAGGGCCAGGTCCCTGTTTGGTGGGGTCTTACCCCTTTGCAGAGGATGCAGTCAGCGCATTCTAGCCCCCAGCTGACAGGGCCGGGTCCCTGTTTGGGGAGGTCTTACCCCTTTGCAGAGGATGCAGTCGGCACATTCTAGGCCCCAGCTGACAGGGCCATCAATGATGTGAGATTTGAATTTACTGACCAATTTAATTACGTCAAGACACAGAACTGTTAACATAACCTTCACCAGGAAAGGTGAGCTGACATTCTACATTTACTGGTAAAATGAACACCGAGTCATGTCACATTGGAGAACAATCTGATACAACGGGTGTTCTTTTTCACATCTGCTAGCTGATGTCAACAAGTACAGTACCTGTCACAATTATTTGTACAAACAGAAATGTTGCTTATATGGTTTAGTTTTAAGATTTGAAAACAGGAACTTTATGCAGGGCCATCGGAACCCCCAATAATTTGCTAATATGTGTTCCTTATTTTTTCGAAAAATGCTACAAAAAGCTAGCTTTAAGATTACAGAAAGAGTAAATAAACCAATTATACCCTTCAGTTATATGATGTATAATAGACCTATCCTGAGTCTGTGGGTGACTTGGAAAATACATTGATTTCTGACAGATTTTGAAGCTCTATTTTCACAAATTCCCATCGCAGCCTTTTGTTTATAATTATCTTTATCAATTAAATATCTAGATATTGTCATATATCCATCAATTAAATAGTGCACGTTTTACAATAGGGATTTTTCCAGTGATTTTTCCAGCGATTTAGGGTTAGGTTAGGCTCGCAGCACCCCCCAATATGAATTTCATTCCAATGGCCCTGTTATGCAAGAAGAACCTAATTTTATTGAAATCAGCAAAACAGCATATGTTTAGGCATGTTTTTGTGTTTATTTATGCCAAATTTTAGGGGGAAAATTGAATTAAATTTAAAAGTATTTTTTTCTATCCTGCTAAAATTTTGTTCAGAATCAATTAGTTAGAGAATTGTAAAAGCAAACATTGTTATCTGGAAGAGTTGCCAGCCTAGTTAGTTAAGTAGCCTTAAATTAGTGTTACGGTTATTTAACTATTTTATTAGTGTTTGTAAAGAATACATCTTTGCCAGAAGTTGGAGTCAGCCATTGGAAACAAGTATTTAACTCTGCCAAAAAATATAATGAAATTGTGTTCAGCTGTTTTAACAAAGGCCCAAGAAATGTCTGGAAGACTTGCAGACCAATACACATTTTGGAAGTGTGTTCAGATGTTTTAACAAAGGCCCAAGAAATGTCTGGAAGACTTGCAACCCAATACACATTTTGGAAGTGTGTTCAGATGTTTTAACAAAGGCCCAAGAAATGTCTGGAAGATTTGCAGACCAATACACATTTTGGAAGTGTGTTCAGATGTTTTAGCAAAGACCCAAGAAATGTCTGGAAGATTTGCAGATCAATACATACAGTGAGTACAAAAAGTATCCGATATATTTCGAAAAGTTCATTTTAAAATCCTTATATAGTTTCAAAACTGACAGAATTTGGACCAAAGATTTATGATTTTTGTTTATAACTTTTCATAGCTGGTAATTTAATCGCACGCATTTTCATAGCTGCAATTTTCTAGCCACTTTTTATAGCCGAGCGGGTCTCATAATCTTGGTTTTAGTTTAGTTATGAAAGTTGGTATGTTTTATTTTTCGAAATTGTATGAATACAACTAGCAGCCAAAATATTGATACTATTGAAAAAGAATGACTCTGAAAAGTTTTTATATTTATGTAGCATAGTAAAGTAAAGTTAAGTACGTATTTATAATCATTGTTTTTAAAATGTGTTTTTTTCGGATCTCTGAGATTATTAACAAACCAAAAAATTAGATTTAATTTTTATAATGTTTTTTATTCCAGTGATAATTACTACACAACTTTATTTAAAAAGGTTTTATTTTATTTATTGTCCTCAAAAGCTTTGAATAACATAGTAAATATTAGTGACACCAATTGAACAGGAGTTTTATCGTTTCATTTCGGCTATAAAAAGTGCCTAGGAAATAGCCATTTCAGCTATGAAAATGCACGCGATTAAATTACCGGCTATGAAAATGCTGGATACCCTTTTCAATGTTCAATCTTGTTTCAATATTTTTCTGATTTTTGTAGTTTTTAATCTTTGGTCCAAATTCTGTCGATTTTGAAGCTCTATAAGGATGTTCAAAAGACCTTTTTGCAATGTATCAGATACGTTTTGCACTCACTGTATATGGAAAGAAACACAGAGTTTGTGTTTTCTCAATACTTATGATCAGTACTGATTTTAAAAATGTATGGTAGACAATTCAGTACACATATATTTGAGTGGAAAAAATAAACAAGATTGAAATGCACTACAGCTGTGCCATGCAAAAAAAGGCATGTTGTCGTCTGCAGCTCCCATAATTTGAAATAACGGTCAATTTACATAAACAAAAAACAGAATAAAATATATTATTATTATTTCATCATTTCGCTATATTTAATTATTCATCCTTGTTATAATAGTTTTTTTATAAGTTTCAGTCAAACCATGATATAGAAATAATTAAAAAAATACATTTCAAAATCTTTTAAAATATTGGAATAAATCGATAAAAATGATGGAAAATCTTTTTTTTAAATATTGAGTGAAAAAATTTTTTTTTCACATATCAAAAACCTGAATTATAGTTAATCGAATAAAACTAAAAATTTGTTGAAAGTAAGAGTTCTGTTCCAGCAATTCCTGGATATTATTCTAAAAAAGCTAAACATAATTAGTATCTCCAGGGACATATCTGTAAAATGTGTAAAAATCAATGATAGCATGATTATATAAAATAAATTAATCATCAAATTAATAAAAGGTGGGGTAGGAATTTATTCTTCTCCGAAATTTAGAATGGAAAATTATTTTTTTTAAAATTCATCCTTTAATAAATAAGTATCAAAAATCTTATTAAAATTGAATAATATGCTGATTTTTGCCAGATTTTTAAATTTCTCACGTGTCAATTTCACGCTGAGATTTTCGTCCATTTTGTTCATACATATTAATGAGGGATGCAAATTGCAATGCTTCAAAATTCCCATGTATTAACACTGAATAAGATCCGACAAATAAATGCTTCAAAATTAACGTTTAATAAGTTCATATGTGACTCAGAACGTAAAAGTACAGCAAACAAGAGCACACAACAGTAATTTACAACCAACTTGTAGGACTGCTAAAGTGGGTATGGCCATACGGATTTGGCACTATTTTATGCCCGATGGATTTGACAGAAAAACTTGAGACGGGTTAGTCACTCAAAAGAAACCATCATGCGACCAATGTCTTTTGGCAGTGTTGGGGGTTATCAATTAAAAAATTGGAAAAAAGGGTGATCAATGAATAAGTTACTTCTCTCGCCTTTTGTTGGGTAGTGATCACTAAAAAAGGTCTGATTTTTCAAAAAACAAGCGGGCACAAACTAGTGATCAATTTAGCATAAACTTACATTGCATATTGAATCCCCCACTAAAAACCTATTATGGGGGAATTTTAAAAAAAACAAAACATTTTCCCTAATGATTGAGGGGAGTGTGTGTGCAAAATTTAAAATTTCTACTATGAACGGTTAGGGCTGGGCAAAGTGCAGATACATAGATAGATAGATACATATAAATGGCAGAACACATGAAAAACGTTTGTCTAGCCATAAATTTTCCTCCCTCTAGCTACATTGTTGTGGCCTGTATGTGTGACATATACATAGCCAGCCAGCTGGACCAACTTAAAAACTGAAGAAACATATGGTGACGGTTTTGGTGATAGTTTTGGTTAAAGGCTTCTAATTCAAGTAATAAAACACTTGAGAAACTAATATATGGAAAAACTTAAATTTCATTAAATTTTAAAATGAAAAAATCCCGAAACCCAGACAGGAATCAAAAAACACGTCTGGGTTTAAAAACCCAACACTAACAACCTTGACTCCTGCTAGTCCATATATGTATTGATTACATTTATGCCGTTCTACATAATTACTTACATACTTACCACTCAGTACAAAGATAAGGGCACAAGTATATCACAATTATGTACGAGGTCTGTCCGGAAAGTATCCAGCCATTTTACATTAACAAAAAAAAAATAGCCAGCTAGGGCAATGGTGCCTTAGTCCTCTTCAAAGTACTCCCCCTTGGGACGTCACACACTTGTCCAAGAGTCCCTTCCATTTTTCAAAACAGTCTGTAAAGTCCTCTTTCGGGATCACTATCAGCTGCCTCGTTACGTTCTCCTTAATCTTGTCCATGGTCTGAAATCTTATCTCTTTCAACAGATCAAGGAGCCAAATCTAGACTGGCTGACAGACCTGGCTAATGCAAGGCATCAACAAAAAACCTCGCACAAGACGTGAAGAATGTGCAGGCTCACTCAATGGCATCACGTGGCCCTATCGGCTGGGGCCTAGAATACACTGACTGCATCCCCTGCAGAGGGGTAAGACCCCCCAAACAGGGGCCACCTGTTTTTTCACCAAAGTCACAAGACTCTAGTTAAGGAAAAGTAACCTTTCACTAAAGTCGCAAGATTCTATTTTTTTAAAAAAAATAACATTTCACCAAAGTTGCAAGACGCTATTTAAAAATAATAATAAAAAAATAACCTCTCACCAAAGTCACAAGACTTTTAAAAAAGTTTTAAACTGATTTTGGCATTAAATGACCCATCACAGGTTGATATGCCGCTAAACAAATCAATCAAATCAAATCAATCAATGGCATCACACTGCCGATTGTGTAACCCTATGGGAGAGTGTTTGATCATGCATTTGCAATAAGATCTCCTCTGATTGGTTGCCAAGTTATATAAAAAAAACGAACAACCAGTTCATGTGGTATTCAAAATGTATGGATACTTTCCAGAAAGATCTTGTGTTCCATTTTGAAGATGCAGGATAAATTCTGAAGGTTTATTTTAGGAAAAAATAGTGTCTTCAATATTGGGAAGTATATAGAACATCATTGTAGCCTATCATGTGCTTAGGTTGCTCGCCACATCGACAAACGTGTGATATGTCTAGACAGATAATTGGATAAATGCTTCCAGAGATTTGGATATTTTTCCTAGGGTTTCTTTGAGAATTCTAAGTTGCATTCTCCGCAACATCAAGTCACAACACAGAAACCAAGACAAAAAAACACAACACAGAAACCAAGACAAAAAGACAATGTTTGAAAAGATTAGAGAAAAGGCAGAAATAATTTTGTGTCTTTTTCCCTTTTCCTCTTTCCTTATCTGAAGTCTTTCATTTTTAACAGTTTCTTTTTTAGAATTTTATCTCTTTTCATCATTTCAAATTCGCTTTTACTGCATTTTTCTCTTTCTTTTCTTCCTTTCTACTCCTCCTCCTTTTCCCCAACTCCTTCTACTTCTTTTTCGACTCCTCTTCCTAAGCCTCATCTCCACCAACTCCCTTTTCTATTCATTCTCCTTCTTCCAACTCCTTCTACTTCTTTTTCAACTCCTCTTCCTAAGCCTCATCTCCTCCCACTCCTTTTTCTATTCATCTTCCTTCTTCCAACTCCTTCTACTTTTTCTCCTACCCCTTTCCCTCAACTCCTTCCACTTCTTTTTCAACTCCTCTTCCCAAGCCTCATCAACTCCAACTCCCTTTTCTTTCTATTCATCTTCCTTCTTCCAACTCCTTCTACTTTTTCTCCTCCCTCTTTCCCCCAACTCCTTCTACTTCTTTTTCAACTCCTCTTCCTAAACCTCATCTCCCCCAACTCCCTTTTCTATTCCCCTTCCTTCTTCCAACTCCTCCTACTTCCTTTACTCCCCTTGCTTTTTTTTAACTCCTCTCTTTTTTGCCCTCTCTCTTCCTACCCCTTTATTAAATTACCTAACCATTCCATAATGTTATTACAGAAAGCAAACATTCAAACACAGGTAGGAACAAGCAGAATAATATTATAGATAAGACAGAAATGAGTTTGCTACTACTTACATTGATTTTATGCTTACCTACATACTAACTGTATAAAAGTATTGTACCAATCTGTTCAATGATGGATTTGTGAATTAAATCTTTTGTTAATTGTCAGCGAAATTGTCTGCCTTTGACACTCTTCATATATTTGTGATCTTTATTGCAAAATACAAAATACAAAACCCAAACACAGAAACTGTCAACCAAAACCGTCAACATAGGTTTCTTCAGTTTTTAATTTGGTCTGGCTGTCTATGTATGTATGTATGTATGTATGTATGTATCACGTGTACAGGCTGCACCAATGGAGCTAGATGGCTGAGAATTTAAATATTTACTCCTTATTATGTCTAGAAAAAAACGTTATTTTTGTTTTTGAAAATTCATGTGTTCTGACATTTATATGTATCTATGTATCTATCAGGTAATAAAGCTAGAGAAAGACCATGACTGCAAAATACAAAATACAAAACCCAAACACAGTTAGAAACAGTCAACCAAAACTGTCACCAAAACCGTCAACATAGGTGTCTTCAGTTTTTAATTTGGTCTGGCTGGATATGTATGTATGTATGTATGTATCACATGTACAGGCCGCACCAGTGGAGCTAGAGGGCTGAGCATTTAAATATTTACTTCTTATTATATCTAGAAAAAAAGTTTTTTAAAAATCCCCCATTAGTGAGGGGTTAAATTTTAATTTTCAAAAATCAAGCAGGCACAAACTAGTGACCAATTTAGCATAAACTTACATTGCATATTTGAACCCCCTCTAATAAAACCTATTTAGGGGGGAATTTTCAACAAAAAAAAACATTTTCCCTACTCATTGAGGGGAGTGTGTGTGCAAAATTTCAAGTTTCTACTATCAACATTTTCACTTGTTTTCATAGTAGAAACTTGAAATTTTGCACACACACTCCCCTTAATGGGTAGGGAAAATGTTTTGTTTTTTTGTTTTTTGAAAATTCCCCCTTAAATAGGTTTTATTAGAGGGGGGGGGGGTTCAATATGTAATGTAAGTTTATGCTAAATTGGTCACTTGTTTGTGCCCGCTTGATTTTTGAAAATTCAAATTTAACCCTCACTCTTGGGCGATTTTCAAAAAACGATATAGATAGATACATAGATAGATATAAATGTCAGAACACATGAATAACCTAAACCCAGCAATAAACCAGTGTTGTGTATTAGGCTATAATTAAGGCATGGAACTTATATCAGTATACTGATATACACACCTCATCACCTCATTTACTGTTGCTAAAAAAATTGAGATCACTAAAAATCTAGTGATCAAAACCATTAGATTGACAACTCTGTGGTGGAAGCAGGACAGACATAATACCCGTACTAGACAAGTTCAAGGCTCAAAATACATGTTTGTGTATTTGGAAAAATTTACGTAGCACACTTGGGAGATAATTGGGGTAGACGATTGTGCTGCGGCACACAGGTTGAGAACACCTGCTTTAGGATAACAGCCAAAACCGTTATTCACCTCATAGTATCACACAATAATAGTGAAATCAAGGTGCTTACTACTACTAGTCAACTTAAGTATTGATTACATCTTATATATAATTACATACTTACCACTCAGTACAAAGACAAGGGCACAAGTATATCGCAATTATGTATGAGGTCTGTCCGGAAAGCATCCAGCCATTTTACATTGACGAAAGAAAATAGCCTACCTAAGGCAATGGTGCCTTAGTCCTCTTCAAAGTACTGCCCTTTGGGACCTCACATACTAGTATACTAGTATCCCTTCCACTTTTCAAAACAGTCTTAACCCATAAGAACCCAGACCCATTTCTCCTTGAAAATTATAAAACAGAAAAACAAATTATACATCATAAAATGCATTAGAAATATTTTGTAAAGTTGTAGCAATGTAATGTTTTTTCCATGACTATTTTAACGCTAAAATCCCAGAGTGACGTATATGTCACAGCGATATTTTCCTAACTTTTTTGTATATCAATTTGTTCAAGAGATGTGGTCAGAATAGGTTAAATGTAATATAGGACATTTTATTAAAGCATTAGAATTGTTAAATGGGTTAAAACTTGATTTTTAGTAACAAAAACAAGGTTTTTAAAAGTAGTTACTTCTCTCCTATGTGGAAACCAGGCCAGAAATGGAATTATTGGTAGGTGAATTGACACACAGTCACATGACTGCACCAGGATGTTCAGTAGATGTTACTTAGTATAATTCATGAGTTAAAATCAAGGATAAAGCTATATAAGGTACTTTCCAGAACCTTTAAAGTGTATGTGACAACAATGTCACTGTGGGTTCTTATGGGTTAAAAGTCCTCTTTTGGGATCACTATCAGCTGCCCCATCACATTCTCCTTAATCTCGTCCAAAGTCTGAAATCTTTTTTGAAAAAGCCAGAGGACTATTTAGTGATTTGGAATATTTAGTGATCACTGCTCACCACCACTGTTTAATTCACAAGGTAAAAAGAAGCATATATAGGTGGCGGTGATTCATAATTTCCCTTGGAATGCTAGTCTTGCTAACGAATGCGCAAAATAACTCGAGATAAAAAATAGATGCTCACAGACACAGTTCAAAGCTATGGCAGCTTGAGGCCTTTTGTAAAAACAAACTTTCATACCTGTATTTGGTTTATCCACAAACCTTTATTGTTTCTGACTGTCAATTTGTTAGCTTCATTGCAGGCGTGCATGGGCAAAGCACAATCAATTAGAAACTGTCAACCAAAACTGTCACCAAAACCATCAACATAGGTTTCTTCAGTTTTCAAGTTGGTCTGGCTGGCTATATATGTATGTATGTATGTATCACTCCTTATTATGTATAGAACGACATTTATTCCAAATACCTGAAACTCCTGCGCCCATGAGCCGAATTCATGAAAACAAGTTCTAAAGTTAAACTCTCTAAAACTCGGATGTTAATAAAATCACGGAGTTCAAAGGTGAACATATCATGCAAATTTATTTGTAGAAAACAATTTTTTTCCATTTGCTCCTTTTTTCCATTTGCTCTAAATCCTGGCTCGGGCCCCTGCATTGCAATTTCTGTACATGACCCAGACACACTTTCATTGGTCATCCATTAGGATTAGCTGACTGATAAGGTTTTTGAGTACTGGCCAATGAAGTAAGATGATACAACATTTTTTTTTAAATATCCGATATCCCAGTGCAGAGTCATTAAGGCACCAGAGATCATTTTCATCATGGGTGTGTCAAGGGTAAGATAAGCTGACGGAGCACATCCCTCTACGGGCTGGTTGTCCGACACCCAGACTGATTGCCAACCATTCAATGTAAAATACATTCTGAACAAATTTTTGATTTAAGTACCTTCAATATAAAATAAGTTCTGAACAAATTTTTGTTTTAAGTACCTTCAATGTAAAATACGTTCTGAACAATTTTTTGTTTTAAATACCTTCAATGTAAAATACTTTCTGAACAAATATTTGTTTTAAATACCTTCAATGTTAAATATGTTCTGAACAAATATTTGTTTTAAATATCTTCAATGTAAAATATGTTCTGAATACCTTCAACGTGAAATACCTTCTGAACAAAATTTTGTTTTGAATACCTTCAATGTAAAATACGTTCTGAACATATCAAAGGAGAAAAAAAAAAATTAAACAATGCATAATTCTGTGTATTTTAAAAACAAATTAAATTAATAGTGATAAAGTTTGACGGTGCACCTGTGTTAAATTGTTTGTCAATTAATACTGGGGAGGCTCGGCCCCTCGACAATTTTCCCAGGGGTGGCTCGAGTCCCCAAGCCGCCACGTAGTCGGCACCTATGCTAGAGAACCCAGTCTACCCTTCTATTCACACATAGCTGGGGTAGAAGAGATGGATTCATGCCTTTCCCAAGGGACATTAGTGTGAAGTGAACACAGACCATCTCAGCTGGAGTTTGAATAGCTTGCTCATGGGCGTCTGCTACCACTTTTCCTTTATACGGTTCCAACTTTCAACCCCCCTCACCCACAGTAAGAAGAACTGATCCAGTGGAGGGCAAATGCCCCATTTGCATCCCCCCCCCAGTGAACACCCATGGGCTTGCTTATTCCATTCTCCGTTCTGCTAACCATTCAGCCACTCCGCACCACCATACAACATTCCCAGACACATAAAAACATTTCACTTCACCTCCATTTTGGACAAAGATACTTCTCTCTCTCTCTCTCTTTTTACTTTCTTTATTTCCTTCAATCATTTCTTATTCCTTTTTTCCCCTCTCTCTCTCTCTTTCTCTCTCTCTCTCTCTCTCTCTCACCTACTTACTTTTCTAAACCTTTTCCTTCCCCCCAATTCTTATTTCTTCTCCTTCTTCTCCTTACACTTTTCTAACCCTCTCGTTTTACCCTACTTCATTTCTATGCATGTTTCTTTCCCCAAACAACTCCTACTTTCTTTTCTACTCTTCCTTTCCCCAATTGCTCTTTTCTCTACTCCTCTTCCTTTCCCTCAATTTCTCCTACACCCTTTTCTACTCCTCTTCCTTTCCCTCAATTTCTCCTACACCCTTTTCTACTCTCGTTCTTTTCTTTAACACTTCATCCTTTCTTTTTTTTACCCCTCTCCCTTTTCCTCAATTCACCCGGCTCTCTTTTCTACTCTTCCTCAATTTTCCCTTTACACCTTTCTCCCTCTTCATAAACTCCTCCTCTCCCTCCCCCTTCACCTCCTCGTCTCCTCCTCTTACACCTTCTTCACCTTCCTCCTCTTTGTTGTGCCTGGAAGCTTCATTCATGTCTTCTCGTCTGCTCTGTTCATTACATACCTCCCCATCGTTGGTATTTCACAACAAAAGACCAACGTTTACTTTCATTACTTTTAATCTGAAATAAATGTCAGACTGACTTCGTGGGG
>VCCN01003440.1:1758963-1779190 GCA_006491835.1 Architeuthis dux | reverse complement strand
GGGGGGGGATTGTTCCCAACTTGGGGGCAATTCCGCCTAAGGAGGGGATTTAGGTAGTCCAAGTGAGGAGGAATAAGGCTATTAGGTAAAATAAAAGTTGTGGCGAATATTTTTGGCTTAAGAGTAGTGGAAATGTGTGATACATAATGGAGTATAACTGTGCAACCAAAGGTCTGAATTTTCCTTACCAGTGTTGTTTATTAAAATATCTCTGTGAGATATGGTTTTCTGCACTTCTATTCCACAAATCGAAGAACTAGTTGCAAAAAAAAAGAACAGAGATCACATTTTGTGTATATCAGTTACAATAGCAGAATTCTTATTTTTTTGTAATAAATTGGAATTTCAAATAATGTGTTCCTAATTATTTTTGCTTGCTTTCTTTGAGTAACAAAGACACAACAGCACATGTACAATTATAAAATTAAACTAATTCTTAGTATGAAGCTGTCTAATTATAAGCAAAATAAAATAATTATTTGAAAATATTCTTTGTTGCAACTTAATAAATGGAAGGGGGGGGGATACTAGTAATCTTATTGACAAAATTGGGGAATGACTCAAAAAGGTTGGGAACCATAAAAGTAATAAAAGTCGTGTTGAATGTGGTGTTCCTAATTATATTTGCTTGCTTTCTTTGAGTTACAAATACACAGCAGCAGCAGCAGCAGCTGTACAATTATAAAATTAAACTAATTCTTAGTATAAAGCTGTCTAATTATACGCAAAATAAAATAATTATTTGAAAATATTCTTTGTTGCAACTTAATAAATGGAGGTGAGGTAAACTAATAATCTTATTGGCAAAAGTGGGGAATGACATTGAAAAGGTTGGGAACCACTGGATTAGAAGATTGTTTGAAGAGAGATTTGGATAAAAAAAACCCTCTTGTGTCACAAAATGTCAAGAACAGAGATCACATTGATGTGTAAATCAGTTACGATAGCAGAATTCTTATTCTTTTGGTAATAAATTGGAATTTCAAATGTGTTCTAATCATTTTTGCTTCTTTTCTTTGAGTAACAAATACACAGCAGCAGCTGTACAATTATAAATTAAAACCAATTCTTATTAAAAAGCTGTCTAATTATATGCAAAATAAAATAATTATTTGAAATTATTCTTTGTTGCAACTTAAAATGGAAGGTGGGGAACTTGTAATCTTATTGACAAAAGGGGGTAATGACATTGAAAAGGTTGGGAACCACTGGATTAGAAGATTGTTTAAAGAGAGTTTTGGAACAAAAAGAATCCCTCGAGTCACAAAATGTCAAGAACAACTGCCAATTTGTCCAGTGTTACAATGACAAAGACGAAAAATCTGTCTCACCCATTTCTTTGGCTTGGGTGTGTAGCCTAGTGCTTCTTAAACTATTTCATTGTTAAGATATTTTCTATAGTTTTGAGAAGTGTCATTAATATTCAAATGGTTCATTGAACTCCTTCTTCATTGAAGTTCAGATTATTGACAGAGAATGATGTTAGAAGCAGAGAAAAATCAAAGTGGCAGCTCACATCAAAATGTCGACTAAATGCATTAGCCAGACAAGTACGGATTTCAACCCAATGTGGCTTCCACTTCTCAACAGACCATCTTCCTCTCTGGGAGGAAGTTCAGATTATTGACAGAACGATGTTATAGCCATTTACAATCGGGGTAGCATTTTATAGCCATTTACAAATTTGGCCACATATAAGTAGGGATTACCAAAGTGGGTATTAGAACCTATTCTAAGGCCAATATCAAGTAAGGTTCCAGCCTCCAGCGAGAGCCATCGCTTACGATGTACTCCCGCCTCTCGACTTTCACGTTCAGTGACTTTATCTTTCTCTTGCAGACATCTTTGAAGCGAACATGGGGCCGCCCTTATGTTCTCTTGTCGGAGGCTAGTTCCCCCATACAGCAGGTCCTTCAGGATCCTCCATGTCCAACATGCGGTGTAGGTTGCATAGCAAGCAGAGACAGCATAGCCGGAGCAGGCTGTAGAAGCTGGGTATCCTGTTGGTTACCACACCTACTTAATCATATACTGTTGGCCTACAAGAATGGTTTTCAGAATTATTCCTCTTTTTTCAACTGTAATACCCTGGTTAGCACTGCCCCATTTAGCACTGATTTGATATAGCGGTCTTTTTCAAATATTTTCCGTAATAAAATCAGTAATGTTAAATTTGTGAAATAAATAATGATAAAAGAGAGCATCATTGAAAGTCACCAAAGAAAGTGTATACTATACACTTTGGTTAATGTATCATAAAACAAAGGGTGGGGGGGAAAGAGTGGTTGAACAAAACCCTCTCTTCTTCACCTGCCTAATACTATTGATATTACTATTACATTCATTCTTTCATAAACAAAACAAAAATCACTTACAATAATTTTTCTTATAGATTTTAAAAATTGAAATGTTATACTACAGAAAAATGGTAAATCTTTTTATAGCTAAATTTTAGGACAATTTGTCTTTTCTATTTAATTTTGTTATAGATTTTTAATCTTACAGTGATTTTCTTTTTTAATCAA
Organism: Architeuthis dux; assembly: GCA_006491835.1. Classification (NCBI taxonomy): domain Eukaryota; kingdom Metazoa; phylum Mollusca; class Cephalopoda; order Oegopsida; family Architeuthidae; genus Architeuthis; species Architeuthis dux. The sequence continues at coordinate 1,776,665 of VCCN01003440.1, read as the reverse complement.
ATTTCAAAAATATTTACTACAAAAATCCAATTTTTAAAGCTACATTTTAGGACAATGTTGTATATGTTTAATATTCAAATGAATAACATTCTTTTCCTTATAAATTTAAAAACAATTTTTCTATCAATTCTGTTAATTAAAAACTTTTAGCAAACAAACATTGCATATAGCGCGAATTGCTCACATTCACAGTGTATTCAAAGGGTGGATCAATAACGTCTTGGCTAGCTTTGTTGTTAGTCTTGTGAAACTATATACTTGCAGCGCTGGAACGGCCTGTGCTGAATAATCTGACGCTTTCATAGCCTGTGCTGAAACAGCGTTGCTACGTACCTAACCCGTGTATGAGAATATAGATATAGACATACAAATATATAATAATTTACCATGTAGCGATACATATCAACACCTAGTGATATTTCACCAGCTTCAGAAAGTAAATACCAGATGAGATAAACAGTACTAATCCATTCCATCTTGTTGAGGCTCAACAACATCATATATTTTTTAAATGATTACTGGTACAATGACTCTGTTTTTTCATTTACTGCTGCATTTTTTAGGGACGTATCTAGACCGCTAACTGAGGTGTTACTGTATTATGTTGTTTCACATAAGATATTGTTTTGTTTTTTTTTTAGCAAAGATTGTTAATTTTCAATAAGTTGAATCTGAATAACATCAATCATGGCCTACCCTTCCACAAAATTTCATTGAAAACTTTTGGAGATATTGTGTGGACATATAGCTACAATATCTCCAAAAGTTTTCAATGAAATTTTGTGGAAGGGTAGGCCATGGGGTAAGGAACATTGGTTGAATTTTGGAGTGGATCCAGGAATTCTTTTTCGATTGAGAGATATTCTTATCATTTATTAAATAGATTTATGTATTCGCATGAAGGTTGTCCACACAATATCTCCAAAAGTATGACTGTAAAATTCTTGAAAATGCCCTAAAATTTAATCAATTCTTCCTAAGCCAAAACCCCCCAAACAGGGGCCTGGCCCTGTTAGCTGGGGTCTAGAATGCGCTGACTGCATCCCCTGCAGAGGAGTAGGACCCCCCTGCCCAACCAGGGGCCACCTGTTCTTTCACCAAAGTTGCAAGACTATAGTTTAAAAAAAGAACCTTTGAACAAAGTCGCAAGACACTAGTTAAAAAAGAAACAAAAAATATTTCACCAAAGTCACAAGACTATTTTAAAAAAATTTTAAGCTGATTTCGGCATTAAATGACCCATCAAGCGTTGATATGCCGCTAAACAAAACAATCAATCAATCAAACCTAAGCCAAAAAACACTGGAGAGATTGTTGCAGAACAGTATTGTGTCACAGCACACAGTGTGAGAACCACTGGCCTACTGTCTAGGCACCAGGTGGCACGAGCCCGCAGACCCAATTCGCCCCTGCTGATGACGGTGGAAAGCACTTGAAGAACGATAGTACAAACTTTGGATAGTTCCTTCATCTTGTAACCCAGTGAGAAAACAACTCATTCAAACAAGAAAAATTACTAAAAAAGTTGAATCAATAAAAACTGGCCCTGGAGCTCTAATTTTTATTAATTGATCACCCCCAACACAGCAGGTGGTGGTGATTCATAATTTCCCTTGGAATGCTAGTATTATTTTGTTTTAATTATTAATTTCCATTATCGTGTTATTTAATTATGCAAGCACGCGTAGGTCATCCTGGAGGTCTAATTTTCATTAGTGCTGATGTAATCCCAGCATCTCTACTGAGTCAGCAGAATTATCTTCTACAACATATGCATCGCGTGACTGTTGATGTGGACTTTTTGCTGACAATTTGTTTATTGTATTAGACACTATTATCCGCTGTAAACAATTTATTCTTGTCAATAAAGTAATTTTTGTAATTTGTTCCTCTTACATAGGTAGACTGCAAGCAATCTGTTGTAATTCACTAAGTGGGAGTAGCTGCTTCTTATTTCTTGAATTTCCCAACATAAAACGAAAGCTTGTCTTAATATTCAGCATAAGAAGATTATTTACTTGTATAATCGAAATATATTTTATAAATTGTAGCTTAATTAATTATATTCAAATAACGTGTTTTTAAAAATTCAAATTTTCTAAAATAACAGGTCTTGGTTAGTCACTGTCACCAATGTCTTTTGGCAGCATGCTGTGTTGGGGGTGATCAATTAAAAAATTGGGGTGATCAATGACTAAGTTACTTCCCTTGCCTTTTGTTGGGCAGTGATCACTAAAAAGTCCAAATATTCAAAAACCACTGTGCACTCTGCCTGACACAAACTAAGGGACTAATTTAGCATAAACTTACAATGGAAATTGAACCCCCACTAAAAATCTATTTAGTAATAGTAAAAACAATGTTTCTTTCATTTGTAACAACACTATTCATTTATGAACAACTTTTTACTGTGTCCAAATTGAACAAAAATAAGATTTTATATGATTTCCACTAAGTTTAGAAGTACAAAATTTACAATAAATAGGTTCCCAACTAATTAAATGTCTTTATAATTATCATATTCTATCGGATATAAAATTATCCATTATTTGATTTCACAGTCAGCATAGAGGACCACATTATATTTGTGCCTAAATATGAATGTGTGAGTAGGAAGGCCAGCAAAGTGTATGATAAAAAAACTCCTGCCTACCATGAGAGTTTTGTTAGCTCAGTTGGTAGAGCAGAACCTGCATATAAGGTTGCTTCCAAGGTGGACGCGGGTTCGATCCCAGCATGTTGCTCATTTCTTTATTTTGATTTAGGCCGCTTGTTTAGCAGTTGTTTACACCAGCACCGAGCAAGTATAGGTTCCCAACTAATTATCATATAAATTTAGTATACATGTAGACACACCTTTCGACAAAGTTAGAACAAGATAGCTCTTAAAATAAGCTCACACAAAAAGATAGGTAACCATTTTTAGCTTGGAGCCTTTTAGCGTTCTTGTCTACAACTATGTCCGAATCTTGAGTATAAATTCAAGAGTGCGAAAGCCCAAAGGCGCACCATGTGCATCTACATTAGGCAGATGCAAAACACTTTTGTTAATTTCCTTCAAATTTGCTTTGAGGCTAATTTCTCATCGTGCACATTTTTATCTTCTCTTTCCATTCAGCATTCCTTAATTACATTTGTTCATTATTATGATGCTAGGAAAAGACAATGTGGAGACACATACACACACATAAACAGGCTATACCAAAATATTCTCATACACACACAAACAGGCTGACATCTTCACATGATATGAACAACACTCTAAACCAAAATATTATCAAACACACACACTCAAACAGGCTAATATCTTCACACAATATTAACAACATACAAAATCACTACTATCTACTATACACCACACTCTGATCTACACATTAGCCACCTCAATATTTTCCCCAAAACACTTAGGCCATGGAATGTACATACGGTCAACCAAAGTCCACTGCCAAACTGCTGATAAAATCTAGCAACACAAACACACAAGACAGAAAGACTTACCACTAAATACAAAACACACACACACTCACTAACCTCATTCAGACAGAAACCTTGGTCCATGCAGACACATCATTTCTCTGACTTCCTTTTGAAAACGACTTAATAAGTTGAAACATGTTATGGTATTAAATAATTTCTTGAAAATTATTCTGAGTCTCCACATTGTCTTTTCCTATTGTACACCATTCATTATGTTTATTACCAATCATTTTGTATTATTGTTGTTCTGTAACATACATGTTCTTTTTTATTTCTACTTTTGTTTATAATTAAATATTTATAGAACAATATCTGTCTTGCTTATATTTCTATTGCATGTATTCTACTGTTATATTTGACCCAGGTTTATATACAAACAATACTAAATATATTTGCATACATTTCTCTGGTAGATGTGATTAGACAACGTGATAAAGAAAGATTGAGAAAAGCGTGTTACGTCTCAAACATATTTATTATCATGAAGATAAACCTTTATACATTTTGTCACTGCGAGAGACTTCATCTGAAGCAATTTGAACATTGCAGATCCGGCATGGATAGTTGCACTTTTCTGCAATGTTCAAATTTCTTCTGATGAAGTCACTCGCAGGGACAAAATGCATATTGATTTATCAATGATAATAAATATGTTTGAGACATAACACGCTTTTCTCAATCTTTCTTTTCCACATTGTCTAATCACATCTACCATTCTGTCGAATTCCCTTACATCCACTTCTCTATAAACAACACTTCAATTGTGACCCAAACTACTCAATTTCTACAAATAAATATTTCTCGGAGAATTCACCTTACAAGGCCAAATAAAACAGTTAAAAATAAAACCCATTCTTAACAAATTGTACCAAAGCAATACAAAAATCCTATATATTATTCGGCTTGTGTGTAGACTGTGACGATTTCTGATTATTACTCATTTCTTCTCTTTTTTTTACACCAATAACTATTGTTGATTTATTTGTTTTAACATGTTTTGGAGTCTTATTACTCCTTCCCACCTTTTGATGTTTGGGTAAAGAAGGCCAGAAGTCAATTGCAGTCCACTGGAACTAAAGCATAGTATCTGTAATGTTTATATATGTATGTTATGTTAAATCAATAAACATGCTGAAGCAAGCTCCCAGCAGCCCCCATTCCGTTTCCGGTCCCAGAAATCATGGACCAGAAGTAGGAACAGGGAAGGCTCAGTTCCACACAGGCAATAGCCCTGATGAACACGTGTCCTTCGTTCCATCTTCTTTTCTTAACACGCTTAAACACAGTTACGAATCAAACGCATTCTAATCTCACACGGCTAGAACAGAAAGAACAACAAAGCGAACAAAGACACAAAACACAACAAGAATGTTACAGTATCTTACAGCAATAAAATTTAAATTTTCCTCATATCTTTCATCCTTTCCCCCCACCCACACTTGCAATGTAATGAACAAGGATAAAAATGAAAGAGAGTACTTATGCTTGAATGGGAGCAAAAGGAACTCAACCTTTTTCTATCATTTATTCATTTACTGCTTGCTCAAATGTCTGAAGCAAAAATAGACAGATAGCAAAAAAACCTCATCATTAGTTAAGGTCATTTCTAGCACGGCTAATGTTACACCTATCTAAGTACTTTGTTGGCATTCATCTCATTTCACAGCATCTGTATGTTGTGTAGCACTGATGTTAGTATAGTGTGTATTTGCTTGGCATAGAGAGGTCATTGCACAAATAATGTTCAAATACATTAACTGTAGTTGCATTTACTGTACTAGTGTTAAGATTGATTGATTGATTGATTGATTTGTTTAGCGGCATATCAACCCTTGATGGGTCATTTAATGCCGAAATCAGTTTAAAATTCCAAAAAATAGAGTCTTATGACTTTGGTGAAAGGTTATTTTTTTTTTAATTATAGTCTTGCGACTTTGGTGAATGGTTACTTTTCCTTAACTAGAGAAAAGGTTACTTTTCCTTAACTAGAGTCTTGCAACTTTGATGAAAGGTTACTTTTCCTTAACTAGAGTCTTGTGACTTTGATGAAAGAGCAGGTAGCCCCTGGTTGGGGGGTCCTACACCTCAGCAGGGGATGCAGTCAGCGCATTCTAGGTCCCAGCCGACAGGGCCGCTAGTGTTAAGACTATTCCAAATGTTGATACATCTGGATGTTAGAAATCTGTTATGGATACCTGGATGGTGTTGCAGCTGACACATACAATTGAGACCTCTTGTGTTTTGACTAAGGGTGGGAGTTACCATGGAGATGTTATATTTGCAGATTGGGCAGGAGGTTTTAGTGTCAAGACTTATCAAAAGTAATCAATAATGATAACAGATATATTAGTTTCATTTTCTTTTGCATGCTATTAATTGCAGTTTGTTTTAACACTGATATTGTATAACAACAAACAATATATATTAATAACCACTACCCACAACACTGGTTTATTGCTGGGTTTAGGTTATTCAGATGTTCAGACATTTATATGTATCTATGTACCGGACTTCGACCAGCCCTAACTGTTCTTAGTAGAAACTTGAAATTGTGCACATGCACTCCCCTCAATGAGTAGGGAAAATCTTTTTTATTTGTTTTTTGAAAATTCCCCCCTAAATAGGTTTTTAGAGGGGTTTCAATATGCAATGTAAGTTTATGCTAAATTGGTCACTAGTTTGTACCCGTTTGTTTTTTTGAAAATTCAGACCTTTTTTACTGATTTATCCCATCAAAAGGTGAGAGAAGTAACTTATTCATTGATGACCCCTTTTTCGTCCATTTTGTTCATACCTATAACTTGAACATTAGTTTTCCAGGTATTGGAAAGTAGTACCACTCAGGGGAAAAAAGGACAGATAGATTCTATAGGTAATAAATTACTTTAACTAAATTATATACTTTAATTGCAGAAATATATATACCAGAATAATGATTATAGTTGTCAACAGCTGTGGAATTTTAATAGAACCTGCTAGTATTTATAGAGACACGTGTTTTCTTGGTTAAAATGTTTTTCTTTCAAAAAAACAAAAAGGTCTGGTTAGTCACTGAATACAAACCGTCACATGACCAACGTTTTATGGCAGCATGCTGTGTTGGGGATGATCAATAAATAAGTTACTTCTCTCGCCTTTTGTTGGTCAGTGATCACAAAAAAAAAACAAGCGTGAATGCAGCCAGACACAAACTAAGGGATCAATTTATCACAAACTTACATTGCAAATTGAACCCCCAAATAAAAAAACCTATTGGAGGGAATTTTCAAAAAAAAAAAAAAAGTTGTTTCTAGACAGAGTAAAATATTTAGATTTTCAGTCCTCTAGCTCCGTTGGAGTGGCCTTTAAAAGGCCACAATGCGATACATATAGCCAGCCAGACCCACTTAAAAACTGAAGAAACCTATGTTGACAGTCTTGATTGATGGTTTCTAACAAAAAACTGATCAATGTATTGTAATATTATTTAATATTAACAAACAAATCATTTATTGCCCCAATATACCCACACCCGAAAAAAATGCATATGGTAAGGAATAACATCAGTAACAGGTGAGGAATCCAGTAGATAAACAAAGATATTGATAATATTTATCTATTATAATAATACGCCATGTGTGTGTATTTATTTTTGTCTGTAACACTCGAAAGGAAAAAGGGGTGATGTGTAGCAGCAGTACATTAAACCAGTGGTCGGCAAACTATGATTCGCGGGTCACCTAGTGACCCATCGGAAAATTTTATGCATTGAACATGCATATTGCTTTAAAATAAAACATTAAACAAAGTAAATTATTCGCTTGTAAGCACAGTTTTGGGTTGGTATGTTTTCAAATTTTTGGCTTCTTGAAAAAAACAATTTTTCTCACGCTTTTTTTTGGTGTAGTTAATTTTTTGAGAGCTAATTTGCTGAATCTTCAAATTCAAATTTCTCTTGAAATTCTTATAATTTTGCTGTAAAATAGATCGTATTTTATAATATAGTCAATGTTAAACACTGACCCACATGATGAAAATGAAAAATTGAAAATTTGAAAAATGACCCACTGGTAAAAAAACAAAGTACATCAGTAAAAGTTCAATTTCGTTCATGGACTACTAAAATGTTTTTATCTAATTCATTTCATTTTTACAGTTTATATAGTAAGGACGTAACAAAATATCAATTTCATATTATATGCCGTCATTTTTTATACTAGTTTTTAAAAATAATTACTTTTAACTGGGTACTTTTTCTTTTGAAAAATCTTCCACACCCTATTTTAAAAACGTAAATTAACATTTAAAAAAATTGTTTTCAAGTCTTTTTCTTGTTTTTGCTGGAAAGGAAAAAGACCAGATTGTTGTCTATAAAAAAGAAAAAACAGATTTTAATAATTTAGAAAAGCTCTATTTTCACTTTTGATTTTTAAAAGTCTAAGTAAAAAAAATGTTCCTTTTCACCCCACGTGAATATCCACGTGAGGTTTTTAAAGTCAAATTATAAATTTTTAAAAAGCTATTTATTCTCTTTCTTTCTGGTTTTAGAGCAAATATACTCGTAGGTGGCATTTTATTTTTTCACAAATAAATGAATAAATAACAGACTTTCTTTTAAAGATGTTTTACAATAATTTAAGGAATTACCTTAATGTTTCTTCCGGTTCTCCAAAGAGTAAGGAAGGGGGGAAACGTGCAACGGATGTAATTTTCGTATTTGACGAAGAGAAAATTCAACGTAAAAACAAGCTTAGCTTTTAATTAAAATTATTTTTATTTATTCCTCTTAATGGAGTTAGATTTTTATCGTTTGGAATTAAACAGAAACCCGAAGATTTATTTAGAAGTCGACGATAGTTCCGCATTCAGGAGGCGGCTAATATTAACCCTTATTTTACAATTTTGGAAGTGAGCGTCCGCCATGAAAAAGTAGTTCTGAATCAAGAAAATTTGCTGCTAATTGCGGGGGGGGTTTATTTCGGGGATGGCAAAGATTTTTGTTGTTTAGCGAGTTTTTAATAATACATTTTGGGGGTCGTTTTTTTGTGGGGGGTTGGTCGTTGTTTATTTTCTTGGAGGAAGTCGTTTGATGACGTAGTGCGTTTAGCAGAGTTGCCATTTTGGTCATTTTATGGCCAAATTTAACAAATCTGCCCTTTTTGAAAAGCCTTTGGCCATGAACCTTTTGCTTTTGGCCATATTTATTTTTCCTTTTTTTTTAAATTTAAAAGAATAAACAAACTGAAATAATACTGCACGTCTACTTTATTATGCTTTCCTTGTACAAGCCTGCGAGTCGATGAGGAATCAAGTATTGATATTGAAAGGGTCAATGCAATGGTCTAAAAATTTTGGGGACCCAGACTTTAGGACTTTGAAATATGGGATTGATTGAACTAAGTTGACTTTGTTGTAGTAGTATTTTTTAATAAACTGTTATTTTTGGTGTGTACTTCAGTATTGCAATGATTTACAAACAATTTTCGCACTTGGCCATTTTTTGCGGCTTTCTGGCCAGAAACATATCCAACTGGCAACCCTGGCGCGTAAGAATTCCGGGTGTTGCTCGGTTGTAATTTGGTCGGCGCCTGGTGCGTTTCTCTCAGTCTGTGAGCAACGCGAGCAAAAAAAACCTTTAATCGAAAAAATCCACAGAAAAAAACAAGAAAGACAGAAAAAAGGGGAACAAAACACAAAAAATCAACTATTTCTTTCCGTCAATGTCTATATATATATACTATTTTAATTAGATATATATATATACATTCTTATATAGACAAACAAGACGTACGTTAATTGAAGTGTTGATTTGACACTGACATACAAGAGAGGAAGGAAGAACCCTAATTCGTTTGTTGCTCACTGACTGTATTTTTTTGTATATTTAGTTAAATTTGCTTAAAACAGAGAAACAAAAAATGTCTAGAAGGGAAAGATCATACGATTCAGGCAGAGCTGACCGAAAAGGGTAAAGTATTTTTTTTTGCTCCCCCATAAAATATTTCTTATTAAATTTACTTCTATCTTCTTTACTTACTGTATTTACTTGAATGGGTACAATGCAATCTCGAATATAATGCGACCCACACTTTTTTGTAGCACGAAATCATTAAATTTCGCCAATTAGGCAAAACATATTATATATTTCACACTCTAGTATAATTCTAGTCCTTAATATTTTTATATTAACTTTTTTAGCATTATACACAAGTAAATACAGTAATAATCTCTCCATCTAATACTTAGCAAATTTAAACTAGATTGTTATGACTATCTACAATAATTTATATTTAATTTTACCTACATTTTCCTTTGTTCTGTTTTTTCCTTCGTTTATGCAGATAAATAGTTTTTGTATTTATATTATTAAATGTAATTTATATTACTGTATAATGCGATCTCAAATATAATGTGACCCCCACTTTTTGTAATTAAAAATCAGTATATGTATATATGTTATCATTTTTTTTATACACTAGTCTAATTCTAGCCCCTGATTTAATTATTTTATATAGAATTTCTCGCATTATACATGAATAAATGCAGTAATCTCTCCATCTATGCAAATTTAGACTAGATTTGTTTATGACTAAGACTTGATGAATTTTTATTCATTTTTATCTAGTTTTTCTTCTGAGTTTTTTGTTTCTTCTGCTAAATAATTAATCATTGTATTTTAGCTACTACTGCTTCTATTGATCATTAAAACAATTGGTTAGGGTCTAATTAAATTACCCTAATCGGATACCAAGTGACCTTTACTAATACAAGAAGTAGTATTGTTGAATTTAGAATTAGAATCTTTTTTTTCTCCATCGAAACGAGATTGTTATGACTAAAGTCTTGATAATTTCTATTTAATTTTTAAGTATTTATCTATTGTCTTTCTCTTCAATATGATGCTGATTTATATAAGTAATTAATAATTTTAATTGTTTTATTTCTTTACTAGAAATGGTATTGTTGAATTTATTAAGATCTTTTTTAGGCTCTATCGAAACGATTTATGATAAATAATTGTGTTTATTTTATACAAGAAATGGTATTGTTGAATTTAAAATTAGAATCTTTTTTTTTTTAATCCATCGAAACGAGATTGTTATGACTAACTTGAATAATTTCTATTAGTTTTGTCTACGTTTTTTTTCTTCATTGATGCGGATAAATAATTATAGTAAATATTCATTCATTGAATCGAAATTAATATTTTTGAACTTATAACTAAAATCTATCATTTCTTTTTGTTTTATTCCACTCTTCTTAATTTTATCTTTTTTCTTCGTTGATGCTGATAATTAGTTATTATTTCATTAATCTTTTTACTAGAAGTGGTATTGTTGAATTTATAATTAAAATCTCTTCTGCCCTAAAGTAGATTTACCTACATTCTGTTTCTTCTTCATGATGCTGATAAATTATTTATTTTTGGTATTGTTGAATTTATAATTGTTTTGTAAAGCAGGAAGCTAGAGAAAAAAAAACTAGTAACTATTTATCTTTATTGTTAGATGATGGATCTACAATCTATCTTACATTTTTTCTCAAACTTAGATGGATTTTCACACCCTTTGTTAAGTCCTTTTCTTTTTAGTGTTAAAATACGACCCAACCACCTGATCAGTTTGTTGAATGATTTGTTTAAAGGGAATTTTCTTTATTTGGACTATATTATAGATAAACGAATATACGAGGGTAGATCAGTAAATCCGTGATCTAATACAGTTATTAGCTAAATTTTGATCTGAAATATTCACCACTGAATTAAATGTATTGACAAGGAAGGAGATAAATGTGTAAAATAAATTCCTTTTTTACATTAGGCTACAAACTTATTGATCTACCTTTACTTAGATTCATTTCTTACCAGGAAACCTGTTGTGCCAAAAAAAAAAGCAATTCTGTTTAGAGTCTGATTATAAAATCTGATCAGGATTTAAAATTATTTTCCCCCGGAAATCAGTAGTACACAATGCTTTTTACGCCAAAAAAGGTTTTACTTTTCATAACAGTAATCTTTACGATTATTTAATATTTTTTTTTAAAGATTTGTTAATATGTACTATAAATAGGGAAAATTCTTAATAATATAAGCATGTGTCCATGAAAAGTTTATTTGTTGAAAATCGTTTCTGAGCAATTAGCAAAGCAATGGTCATGTAGACTTTTTTTTCTAATCGTGCCTAATTTATTTTTTCAAGATAGGTTTTCTTTATGATCTTAAATCATATAAATATTTTTTTTTTTAAATTTCACACTTAAAAATTGAACTCTTGTTAGTCTATTTAGTAAATAAAATCATCAGAAACTATTCAAATAGACCTAATTATTGTGTCTAAAGAAATTCTCTTCCTAGACAGTAGGGGCGCCATTTTGTTATATTGGTCACGTGATCGGTCCACGAGGGCTGCTGCTGCTGCTCGGAGTGGGGGGAGAAGCTAATTTGCATAATTTATGCAATCCAATCCAAGAACGAAGAAGACGACGACGGCGACCACAATTTTCTGTTCATTCCAGCAAGTCAGGCAGTTGCGGCCATATCGTTCACTTAGTCTATCTACACAGTTAATATATATATACGACTATTACGCAGCTATTGTATTTATTTATTTAAATATATAATCTGCATCAATTTCAGTTCTTTTTTTTATATTGTTTGGAAAAATAGATCTTTTTTCTATTTTTTCATTAAAACATCCACGCATACAGAAAAGAAATCCTAATTTATGTCCGCAAATGTTCTAGGCTTAACTCGATTCTCTCCAATGTTTTCAAGGTTCGTAAAAAATATATATCTATACACACGTTCGATTTTTTTTTTTTTTATATATTTAAACCCTAATTTTCCCATTTTTTAAAAATCTTTTAATTATCTATATAAATAACCACTTATGTCTTTTTAATTTTTTTTTCTCCCCCTTTTATGATTCAAATTCAATCCTATTTTTCTCATGTGGTGAAAACGTATTTCTATCTTTTTTTTCCCTTTCTTTTAAAGCTTTGAACAGGTTATGATGACCTTACGTTAAGCGAAAATGTTAATTTATAATCTATATTTTTATTTTTTTTATAGTGTAACGTTTTTTTTTCTGTAAAATCTTTTCTCAAGAATAAATCGTCATTCTGGTTTCAGTTTGAATTTTAAGCGACGCATTTATTCTAAATGAATGAAATATAATAGACCCCCCCTCAAATATGTTAAATTGAATATTTAGTACATTTTTTCTAATACTATTCTGTATTTACGATGTTGAATATTTCTGTTTGGGACGTGGAAGAAAAAAAAAAACCTTGTTGATTTTCCCAGAAAGAGAAAAGGAAAAAAAAAAATGGCTACCTATTCACGTCCGTCTTCGTCGTCTTTCATTTAATTCCTCGTCTTTTCACACGTGAAAAACACTTTCGTCTTTCCTTTCTAAACTCATCTAATTCTGAACTTGTCGACTAAAAATCTATTTGAAATCTGTTTTTTTTTTTTTAAAAGATAATTTCCTCCTTTAAGTTTAATAGAATCATTTAAGTACATTTGAAAGGGGTTACGCCTACGTGAGAAAAGCACAGTAAACGGAAATGAACATTTTTTTTTTTTTTTTTTGTGAACAAATTTTTTTTAGTAAATTGTATTTAAGTGGAAAATAGTTTTCTTTAAAAATTCTATTAAAATCTGCCTATTGAGTTTGAATAATCGCTGCCATTAATCGTAATTAACCTGGTTTTATTTTTTTTTTTTTTTTGGTCAACCGGTTTTTAACGAACGACGCTTTTCAAAATGCCTGAAATATTTTTGATCAATTTATAAACGAAAAATGTTTCGTTCATTTAGGTTTCTCTTGTTAATCCATAAAATCATTTATCACAAACTTTTTTAAAAAATTTCTTGGTTTTAATTTAAGATTATTAAATTTTTCTTCGTCCCGACTCGGACATTTTCTTTCTGGTAGCGTTTCTCAAAAACGAAACGAAATTATTTTTTTTTTTTTTTTTTTTTTTTTTCATTGCAAAAAAAAGTGAGGAGTAATATCTTTTTAAAAGATAGTTTTCTTTCCTAAAATAAAATTGTCTTTTCCCTCTAAATTGAAACGATCTCGTAATTTTTCTCTTCACAAAACGACTGAGTCATTCATTTTGCAGGAAGAGTGACTTTTTCTTTGCCCCCCCCCCTACTCCTTCCACTGTTCTCTTGTCTCCTACTCCTTTTCTCCCCCTGCAATCAGCCACTCCCTCTTCGTCTCTCTCTCTCTTACCTGTAGTAGTAATATTACTGTTAATGGTAATCGTAGTATTTCTAATAGGTTATGTCATAAAGGCAGACCGAATTGGTGGATGAAGGATCGTTTTTCTATCCTTCTCTGATAATTATATTCATTTTTCTTGCAAACGTTTGCCTCTTATTACAACTTTCTTCTTCATATCAGTTTATTATTATCTCTTTTACTTTTCTAAACTTGATAATCTGCATTTAACTTATCCCAACCAAGGATGACCTTGCCGTTCGTTCGGACATCGTTATTAATCTTATCAAAATGTGGAAGAGGACACAATATTCTCAGCCGATCGCCTCACAACAATTTTCTACTTAAGTAAACGACTTTCCTTTTGTGTGCATTTGTTTGAAAATAACTTTATTTTGAGACATTATAATCAGGTAAAATAAGTTACTTTTAATTTTTTTTTTTTGTCTGTTCATGAAAGACACCATTAATAATTTGACCGATTTTTTTCCTCTGCGTTTAAATGTAAAATGGATTTTTAGAAGACTAATTACTTTGTCCTTTTTTTTCCCCCCTTGATACTTATTTTAATTTGAGTAATGCTGTAAAAATTTGAACGTTTTCTCCCCTCCTCGGCGTGTTGCTTAATTACGATTTAATATCCAACACGATGTTTGCTTGTTGCCCCCCCCCCCCCCTGCTAACCGGTAATTTGTTTTGCCTAATTAACTTTGTATAATCTGTCGTCTTTTTATTATTGCATCCCGGTTGTAACGAACAATTTAGATTATTCACTTTCTATTTTATTTTACTGTACATAACTTTTAATTGAAGCAAATAGTCCTTTTTATAATTTGGTTTTTAATTTTAGATTAAATTGTGCAGTTGTATAAAGATAAGATTTCACTTGAAGAAAAAAAAAATGGAACAATGTGTTGCAATTTCTTTCGAGAAGTCACGTGGACAAGGGACGTAAATCTTTGTGGCATTCATTCATTGGAACCATGTGATTATTTCAACCCCCCCCCCCTGTTCAAAGTTGCAGTACTTTTTAAAAAGTCTGGTCACATCTGGGATTGTAACCAATGTTACTTTGAGTAAAAATTGTAAACTTTTTACCTGCATCGTCAAAATTAAGTTAGAGTGGGGGGTGCTTCCTGTGTATTTGAATATTTAAGAAAAATTTTTACCTTGAAGGCCTAACTCAAATGTTTTTTGAATGTTTGTTACAACTGAAAACTGGTCATTTCATCTGGCAAAAAACAGAAAATAAGGTTAATTGATAGTGTTAAAGTTTAAACGGGCTAGTGTATATTCTGACTTCGGATAGGTGGGTTGTACATTTTTTTGTAATCCTAAAAAAGTGCCAATATCAGTCCGTTAGGTTTAATATAAAAGGATAAACTAATGCATATTTAAATTATTTTTAGCATTCAAAATAATTCCCCTGTTCAATTATGGCCATTTTCTTCTGCCATATTCACCCTATTGTAACGCCCCCGGGGGGGGGGTGTTTACATGACTCTTCGTGTATTAAGATAAATTCCCACCTCCAAGAAATTGAATACAATAAGACTCATCGTATAAATAAGCTTGTTGCTCAAGATTCCTAATTTTAAAATATACTGCATGTAAACACATGTTGGTAATCATGTATGATGGAAAAAATTTTTAGGATATCTTATTTTTGCTAAAAATTTAAGGAATTTCACGTTAATAAAAATGTGAACTCTTTACAAGGTATAAATTTCAAAAAGCTTTTCCACAATATAAAAAGTTTTATTCAAAGTCTATACTGTATATATTGACAATGTTTTTATTTTATTTTTATTATTGAAACATCTTAGGTTCTTTTTGCTGTTTTCTTTTTTTTTAACACATCAATGGGTCCACAATTTTTACTATTGTTATCAAACCTTTAATAATCAAATTTCTTTTTCTTCCAGTTTAACGCGCGGCGGTGGTGTTGGCGGTATGAGGTTTGGTGGCCGAGGGAGCATGGGCGGCCCTGGTGGTCGTCTCGGCAAAAACAGCCAACCTGGAGAAAGGCTAAGAAAGCCGAGGTGGGATTTGACAAGACTTCCTAAATTTGAGAAAAATTTCTACAGAGAACATATCACTGTCACAAACAGAGCTATGGTAAGAATTTTTTGGTTTATATACATTTTCTCTTCAATTCCCCATAGCCTGGTTTATCTGTTATAGAAATGTGCAAATCTTTCTACAATTGTTTTTCTCTTATCTGAAGGGGGGTAAATAATCTGCAAGTTCTTCCAGTCATTCCAATATTATTAGGCCTTTAATGTTGTGCAAGAATTACTTGTACAGCTTGAACATGTTTTCTTATCTGTGAAAGTTTCAATTTTCTCATGTTTTGTACTGGGTGGGCGGACATAGCTGCAATGTAGGGAGGATAACTGTGCATGGATCTGCCACAAAATTGGATTTCATTGAACTTTTAGATATCATGTGGACAGATGGAAATACATGTGCAACTTAAATTAAAACAATTATTTACCCAAACTTCATAAACATAATTCTGAAATTACGTTGAATTGAAATAACTATTAATATTTAAATAGTCATAAACAGGATGAATACTTGTTTCATGTTTTCGAGTGTATTATGTGAGGGCTGACTTGAAGTGCATTTTATGTGTGGATGAAATATAGTGCAAAAAATGTGTATACTCTAAGGTCAGAATATTTGTTTATATTCATTCCTTAATATTTTTTGGAGCCTAATTTTCATTGTTTGGTTGTATTCCTTCATTGTTGGTCCAGTAAAAGTGTAGCCTTTTCAAAGCAATGTTCAGTTGAAAAGATGTCTATATTTATATGTATTCCATATATTCAAGTAGGTAATTGTTAAAAGAAAGTACTTGTTAGATTGAACCTCGATGTGTAATTTTACGATTCGTTTACTGTTAAAAAAAACGTATCTATGGTTTGACTTTTCAGTCAACGTATAAAGTTCATTCAATTCAAATGGCATCATTTCTTTATTGAAAAGAAGAAAAATCTGGACTATACAAGTTTTCTGCACTCTGTTCTATCATTAGCTCTGAAATTTATTAACCGCTTATAAACGCGGCTCCTAAACGCAATGGAACTCTTCTAAGAATTGCCTACAAGTGCGAGGAAGTAGCTTTTATCAGTTATTCCCCTTGATTTAAGATTCTTTCTTTTAAAATTTTTATAGTTACATTTTGTATTGTATGATTTCTCAAAGTGACTTTCTTTAATTGTTACAGGAAGAAATTACAGATTTCCTGAATAGCCATGACATCACGATTCGTGGTAGGAATACTCCCAAAGCTATATTCTCATTTGCTGAAGCAGGTTATCCAGGTGAGGAGACTTTTGTTTTTCTTTTCACTTTGTGTGTGTGTGTGTTATATACGTGTGTTATGCTTTTTACACCCCAAACCAACTATTGCTAATCTAAATTTTTATTTGCAGATTATGTTATGGATGGTATTACCAAATGTGGTTTCTCAAACCCAACACCAATTCAGGCTGTAGGTTGGCCCATAGCACTCTCTGGAAGAGATATCGTAGGAATTGCTAGGACAGGCTCTGGAAAAACATTAGGGGTGAGTCTTTTTTTTTTCTTTTTTTTTTCTTTCTTTCTTCTTTCTTTCTTCCCTAATTGCATTTTTAGATACTAAACAATTTAATGATCCTGTCCATCTTATCAACTTTTGGGTTGTAATGTTTAATGGACATTACCTTTTTCCTTTGGTATTTGAACTCCTATACATGGATGTTTTACTTCAAATTAGATACTAAATTATACCTAATTTTTGGCAAACTGCAGTCTTACGGGTATATCTTGTTGAAAAGATCCAGACATTTAAAAAAACTCTATCAAATTTGTTAAATAAACAAATTGAGCTTCCATTGTTGTCCAGAAAGGGATGGATATAATGAAAAATATAGATGAAAGTATCTTCCATTATAACAATTGTTCATGGATTAAAATTCTAAAAGGCTGTGTGTTATTGTCATGTTTCCTCTGATGTTTGATCTTTGACGC
>VCCN01003440.1:1727756-1743925 GCA_006491835.1 Architeuthis dux | reverse complement strand
AAAAGTAAAATATTGTCTTGGTAAATTTTCATTTTATTTTTACATTGTAACCCCCCCTCCATAAAAAAATTAACTTTTTTCAAAACTGACAAATTTCCTGAAAAATATTGTTTCTATTTTTAAGAGGTTGGACCGTTCTCGTTCTGTGGAGACATGTTTTTTGAAGGATTTTTACAAAATTGTTTGAAATGACTATTTTATGGGAATCAATGAGTCAGTAAATTTCTTTAATCTTTCGTAACAAAGATGTTACACGTAAAAAAAAAAACGATACTTTTATCTTACAAGGCAACAGTACTGTATCGACATTTTATCAAAGATGTATTCTTTTTCCTTTTGATGTCGCCAGAAATGAACTCACAAAATTCATTTAATGTAATATTCTTTATTTTTGTTATCGTCTGCTTTCTCTTTCATCATGGCTGCCCGTTAAAAGAACCAGGGTTGCCATTTGCCAGATCGGTGGAGACGTTTCTGGCCACAAAATGGCCAAATGCCAAAATTGTTTATAAAACATTGCAATACTGCAGTACACACACACAAAAAAGAATTTATTAAAAAATACTACTGCAACAGTCATTTTTTTGTTCCGTGCGAATGGCAGAAAGTAAGGGTCCAGTTCAGCATTATAGTTTACATTGTAAATAGAACCCCCAACCTCAAAGAACCTTAAATTAACTTTTTTCAAGCTGTCAAATTTCCCGAGGAAACGAAGGTCTTATGGATGAAAAGCACAAGAAATTACTTAAATATAAAATGTTCAAAGGAAATGAGAAAAAAGAATGCTTTTCAAAAACACAATTTTGGCCAAATCTGTCAAATGTTGCCAAACCAAGAACTTAATGGCCAAATACTTTTCAAAAAGGCCAATTTGACCAAACTAAAAAGTTCATGGCCAAATGTTGCCAAACCAAGAACTTAATGGCCAAATGCTTTTCAAAAAGGCCAATTTGACCAAACCAAAAAAGTTCATGGCTACATTTTGCCAAACCAAGAACTTAATGGTCAAATACTTTTCAAAAAGGCCAATTCGACCAAACTAAAAAGTTCATGGCCAAATGTTGCCAAACCAAGAACTTAATGGCCAAATGCTTTTCAAAAAGGCCAATTTGACCAAACCAAGAAATAAAATGACAACCGTGAACATAACAGAACGCGCTAGATCTGAAGGCCGCAACTAAAAAAGAAAATAAATAAATTGTAGGCCAGGAGAATGGCCATTTTTTTTTATTCGGCCATTTTGAATGGCTAAAAGTGGCTAGCTTTCTAAAATAAATCGCTAAAATTGGTTAGATTTCATTTGCAAAAACTCATACAGAGGCCCCAAAAAGTATAAATATACAATCAGATATTAACGTTAAATATCTAACACGTTATGCTCGATCTAAAGGTACCATTCTTTATATTTATATAAAAATACTTATTTTATCTATATTTATTTATACCTTTTGGAGCCTTTGTATGAGTTTTTAGTTACCTGGAAATTATATCTAACCAATGTTAGCCACTTTTTTGCACGTGAGGGAAATCTAGCGACTTTTAACCATTAAATGTTCTCCTGGTGCGTTATTGCAAAGATTGCCTTAAACATTATAAACAAAAGTTTCTTTTATAAAACCCAAGAATCATCGATTTTGTGATTAGAATTTGAAGCTACGTGGATAAATTCAAGGGAGGTAATCCATCTTTTTACGTTGAAATTTGTTTTGGACGCTAAAGTTGATGATACCAATACTATATTCAAGCTAGAAAAAAAATTTGAATTTAACAAAAATGCCTCTGTGAGATGTATATTCTAGAGCACTTGTGAAAGAACGTGATTACTGTCGATGGCTTGCAAGACTGAGCTTGTTTTTGGCTGAGTGCTCAAGAATCTTGGCCTTGTGCCCAAAATTAACTGCTAAAACAAAAACCCTGGTTCTATGAAATCCAATAAGTCAAGTGAGTTATCTCCCTTCAACTTACGCAACGCAAAAAACGTTTTGGATCTCAAAAAAAGGTAAACATTTTACTTACATTTTTGTTTACAAAACAAAACAAATATAAACGACTCTAAAATATTTGAAACTTAAGCTTAATCTTAAAAAATATTATTAGTTCAAACCGGTATTTTCTCGATTTGTTTTGATTTACATATTTACCAAGATTCAAAATTTAAAACCGATTAAAATATATTCGGTTGCCGAGTCTTGAATGAAGTGTATTTTTGTAGAAAAATGTATTTTTCTTATGTATTTTGATGCGTTTTGAATGAATATGACCTTAATTTTTTTCGGGATTTTTTTCATTTTTAAGAAAAATCGAGTTTTAACGGTTTAGTCATTAGTGACATCAGTAACATTGCGATATTAGCAAGTTTTAAGTAAAAAATAAAACCTTTCGGCAACCTTCGAAATCAGCGATCTTCAAAAGGACACATTTCGTGCAACACCGTTACAACGCTTGGCATCGGCTGCTAAGAAGAACCTAACACTATTTACAAACCATTGAGAAGTTATTCATTGAAACTTGGATATTTTCTTTAGGTATTAAGTATGAACAAAATGATCAAAAAGGAAAATAAATTTCAAACGTGTAAGCGACATCTGATTTTAAATGTATCGTAGACAATGCAGTACACATATATTTGAGTTGAGTGGAGAAAATAAACAGGATTAAAATGCACCACAGCTGCGCCGTGCAAAAAAAGTCATGTTGTCGCCTGCAGCTCACATAATTTGAAATAGGAGTCAATTTACATAAACAAAATAAAATATATTAAAAATACAGGCGGTAAGTCATCATTTCACTATATTTAATTATTCATTCTTGTTATAATATTTTTATACAAGTTTCAGTCGAACCAAGACATAGAATAAAAAATATGCATTTCAAAAATGTATAAGATATCGGAATAAATTTTTAAAAATGATGAAAAATATTTTTTCTTTTTTCACAGATCAAATCCTGAATGATAATTAATCGAATAAAACTAAAAAATTTCTGAAAAGAAAATTATTTTATTTAATTTTCCTGTTTTTTTAATCCCAAAGTAAGAGTTCCGTTCCAGCAGTTCCTGGATATTATTCTAAAAAAAGGTAAACATAATTAGTATCTCCAGGGATATATCTGTAAAATGTGTGAAAATCAACGAAAGCATCATTATATAAAATAGATGAATCATCAAACTAATAAAAGGTGGGGTAGGAATCAGATGAAAAAAAAATTGTTTTCTCTGAAATTTGGAATGGAAAATTAATTTGTTTTAAAATTCTCCCTTTAATAAATAAGTATCGAATTTTATTAAAATCGAATAATATGCTGCTCTTTGCCAGATTTAAAAAAAATTCTCTTGTGTCAATTTCACACTGAAATTAGGTATGAACAGAGAATATTCATTTAGAGTCAAATTGCACTTAATTTAAAAATATACTGACCTCATTAAAATTTTTAAATAGAAGGAGATATCAATAAACAAAATAAATTTTAAAAAGCTACACACTTTAACAAGAAGTTTATGCTAAAATGTATTACTTTAATCCACAATCTCATTGTCTCATGTTTGTAAATAAACAATTAAATGGGGAATTCTTGCCATAGGCATCAGCCCCCACCCATTTTGAAATTGGCAATTTTTGAATGGCTGTAAGCATCATTGGCTGTTTATTTTTTTTTTTAAATTCTTTTAAATCTTTGAAATAATTTTTGATTTATTGATTTTTTTTTTAAGTGTCAGGGTTAGTAGGTGGGTTTAATGTTAGTAGGTAGCCCCCAAATACCTGGTTATAATTAGACAACTGTAATACACAGTCAGAATTGTGTTACCCCGGACAACAGGGAGATCCACACTCAAAATATTGAGTATATGTGGTCTCACCTGAAAAATAAAATAAAAAGAATGTTCGGGACTGATGCAGACATGCTTAAGTCCTACATTTACACATTCCTGTGGCAGGAAGATGAAATACACCCGGGTTGTGTTCACTTGCTGAGGGAAGAGGGGAAGAGAAGAATGGCGTTTTGGGGGTGGTAATATTAGGACTTGTTCCGGGCTAGGATTTGGGTCAACTGTCTGATCAAGGGAACAAAGAGAATGTGTTCGACCAATCAGCTCCCTCAAGTATTCTTTAGGCCATTGATTCAAATTGGGCAGCAGTTAGTCAGTTGGACACACATCAGCGATGAGTCAACAAAGTTAGTAGCTTGACTTCTCACCCGTTGCGGGAGGAAGAAGCGAATGTGGCCTGAGCTACTACTATCATCACTGTCAGTCCTTCAGTAAAGTAACTAGGAACAGAACAACTCATAATTTCAATAAAACAGAATTCATTACCCTGATTGATCCGCGAACCGGCCCTGCATCGAAGCTTATCAACGGAAATAAAAGGAACCCACATTTCCCTTGAAATCACTGAATTGTGTCGTCTTTCTCTCTGGCCACGTGGGGGAGCCTTTCTCCTGTATGGACCAACTGTTTGTTTCCCTCCACAGATTCTTCACTTCCGTAAATATGCAACCCTGGAACGAGATGCTTCATGTCGACAGAACATGTACAAGACAATTATACTACAAAGACATGAAGTGACGTCCAGGAAATGACATTTTCTAAATTTATTTTGATATTAAATCTTCATTATATTTTCTAATTAAAAAGACAATTGTTACTTTTTCCACATTAAACACTAACACTAACTTATGTAGTTAAATTTAATAAAGTATCAATTTAACACAGTAAAGGTAACAATCACCGATTAAATAAATAAATTATAATATTTCATTAATAATACATAAAATATAATCTTGTAAATAAATAATTAAATAAGTGTATGTAACGTTCTTGTTTTTGTGTCTTTGTTCGCTTTGTTGGTCTTTCTGTTCTAGCTATTGAGGTCCATACGCGTTTTGGTTCGTAACCGTAGCGTATTGTGACGGGGCTGTTTGCCTATAAAGAACTGATGCCTTCCCACTTCCGGTCCATGTTTTCTGGGACCGGAAACAGAATGGGGGCCGCTGGGAGCTTACTTCGGCATGTTTATTGATTTAACATACATAAACATTACAGTGTATTATAATGTTACATTTCATATTGTTCACATATTTTCTTAATCTTGTAAAAAATAAAAATTAAATAAATACATTATAATGTTTCATTTCATATTGTTATGGTTTTCGTGTTTTTTTTGTTTTTTTTTTAAATTTCATTTTATAAAAAGAAGTTGAAGAGAAAAGTATAAATCTTCGGTTCTTCTTAGCAGCCGATACCAGGCGTAACGATGTTGTACGAAATGTGTCCTTTTGGTGATCGCTGATTTCGAAGGTCGGGTATTCAACGTTTGCTACTTATTACGATACGTTCATATTTATTATGAACTCTGTAAATAGATACTCCCTGTATTATGTAAGCTTTATTAACAAGTTACATTTTTCTATAAATATTGACCTTACATTAATAGTCTTGGTCTTTTTTTAACGAATCAGGGTCAAAAAGCATCACTCAAACAAAATGCAAGCATCGTAGTACGGACGACTGCAACTGTTGCAATGTTGAACGGTCAAAAGGTGTCATTCGAGAACACTGTACTTGTACTACGAATATTTTAACTGAACTTGTATTAAGTATTTTTTGTAAATTTGAACGAATAAAGGTTTTATTGTGATGTTAATTTTTATTTCGTACGATGTCATAGGAGGAATAATAGAATAAGTAATAATTTCTTTTTTTTAATTTATAAAAATAATTTATTTAAATTCGAAACAAAATCATTATATTTTCTATAGTTTTGAGAAAGGTCATGAATATTAAAATGGTTCTTCAGACGATTGAACTCCTTCTTGTTATTTGTGTTGTAAACACAACGTTACCCCCCTTTAAACATAACTTCTGTTTAACCCATCACACTCGGATTTTACACCTAAAGAATGGATCGGCCGAAACGTCGTGTTTACAACACAAATAACAAGAAGGAGTACAATCGACCGAAGAACCATTTGAATAACAATATAATTTATGTATTTATTTACAGTTGTGTAACAGTTATATTCACAAGAAAACACAGTAAATGTGAATTATTCGAATCGTGACGTATTTTGTTGTAACTGACCAAGTGCCCTCACAACCTTGTGAATTTTGGACTGTAAACTATGAGATCACCATAGTATTTATTTATCGATGATGACTCAATATTTGTAATATTAATCAGTGCCAAATGGTGACTACAAAATATTCCTGCTGCCAAGTTGTCCGCTGCAGTGAATTCAAAAAATCTTAAACTTATGAATTTAAATAACAGTTTTAAAACAAACACACACACACACACACACACACACATGTACGCACACGCGTGCGCACACACACACACACACATAGAGGGAGAGAGAGGTACCTAAAGCAATAATTAGCAAAGTAATATATAAATATTCAAATGGTTCGCCAGACGATTGAACTCCTTCTTGTTATTTGTGTTGTAAACACAACGTTTCGGCCTAGCTATTCTTCTGCCTTCTTCAGGTGTAAAATCCGAGTGTGATGGGTTAAATGGAAGTTATGTTTAAAGGGGATAACCCTTATAGCACATGGCCCAAACGATGTTGAAATCAGAGAAAAATTAAAGAGGCAGTTCACATCACTTCTCAACAAACCTAAACCCGACAAGACAAAGATGCAGAAACACCCGGGCCAAAACATTATGAGCAGCAACATGTGGGAACAATGACAGCTACTATCATGTAACAACTGAGCAAAAATTAAGTGAAATCAAACTTTTTTTACAAAACATAAGTAAATATGTAGTTTTTTCACGAAACAAAACAAATTAGCTATAACAGATACATACATAAATAATACTGTCATTATTGTAAATACTCAATTGAAAAATCCTTATTTTCTATAAATCTTAAACACTATATATTGTAAATACTACATTCAATAGATTACCACCTTTTTGTTTCATAAGTCGTAAACATCGCACTAATTTTAGGAAAAAAAAATTAACCTGTGTCTGTAAATAATAAAGTAAGAAAGGCTGGTTGGGTAACTTGAATTGTCTCCCTTTGGTTTTCAAGAAGATAAGTCAGCTGAGTCAAGATTTGACCAATCAACGGTCGGGATAACCGCGTTTAAGAAAGTGAAATTTAGGAAATAACCGCAAATCCTTTGAAGAGACCAGTGAGATAAGCTAAGCTGAGCAGAACGCCGACAAGTTGATGTTGCATGATTATCCTCTACACTCTTCTGCACACGTATATATGATTCTCAGTATTTTGTGCTGAACATGGTCTCCCTGTTCGTGGGTGATCACCAACGGAGCCCAACTCTCAAAAATGCACAACCAAACGACGAATCATTGACTCATATGGCGGTGTCCACACATTCAAATAACAGGAATATGCTCTCTTGGTGTAGTGGTGATACTGATAATCCGCTTACCCGACTTCCAAAGAGACTACATATCGTGTGTGCCCTGTGCATGAAAAGCCGGAAGAGGAAAATGTCGACAACAATAAAGGAACAGCCATGTTGCCTGGATGTTCGAAATTGCTAGTAGTCAGTCACCCGGATGTCGGATAATGGGTTATAAAAGTCAAATCTGATCAGTAGCGACGAATTAGTTGAGACCATCCCGGCTAGGTGTTAAGAGGTGAAGGAAGAGTTGGAAGGGAGACTTTGGTAGTCAATTGAGGCGGTGTCCAATCACAAAAAGTACCTTGCGAGGATTTGATCCGTGGTGATGTGCGTGCTACTTTTTTATTTGCTGAATTTTCACAACGAGCAAGTATGGCAAACTACATACATCATCAACACACTTGGTTAATGTTATTGACTGATGGTATTCAAAGTAAAATTCTATTATTTTATTTTAGTTCGTTGCTTAGTTGTGTATTTTTCCATGATGAATCCCCAATGTCAATATTTAATAATGCAGGATACCCAAATAAACAAAGTTACAACTTTTAATCAGCGAAAATACAGCACAAGAATATTTACAATACGAACAGGAGAGTTACATCCTTGATGGGAGTATATCTAACCAAACTATATAATGGTATATACAATCAGGAAAGATAACTCTTATCATACTAGTTAGTATAATGGTGCAAGGGTTCCTTTATATATCTGAGAAGAGGAAAAACAAAGAATAGAAAAAATTATAATTGTTTTAAACTCTTTTGAGATTTTTACGCCACCCTATATGATGATTATATAACAGGGCCAACGAAAGTGGAGGGCCAGAGGAGCCTAGGCCCCCTCCCCACACTTTTTTACAGGTGTTTGAAGTTATTGGCTCCTCCCAACACAAACATCAGTAGAATTCTACCATGTGAATTATTGGAGTCAAAAGTCAGATGCAAAATGTTAGATATCATGTGCGAAACTAACGCGCATGAATATGTTATTATACCTGCATACGAAAGCAGCACGCCCTAATATATGTCCGGTTATTCATTTTTTAACGTGCTATCTGATTTCCCATCCATTGAAATCTGCCTGATATCTAACAAATTGTCGACAAAAGATTTTGTGAATTACGAACTCCGAGACCAGCGTAACTGGTAAATAACTTACGGCAAAAAGTTATTTGGAGTCTATGAACTGTTCTTAAAGAGAAACAGAGCAGTGAATGGGCTATGCCAATCATACCAGTGTTGAAACGGTCTGGAGCAGTTGGCATCTGTTGAGATTATAAGTCAACAGTGAATATCCCTTGCCCAAAATTGAGGACATATTCGCAAAGCTAGCAGGTGGTAAACAGTACACTAAGATTGATCTAAAAAAAAAGCATGGAGATGAACGAGTTATTGAAACAATACTTGACCTTGAACACTCACAAAGCATTATATTGACAAAATAGGTTAGCGTTTGGAATAGCATCAATCCCTGCAATCTGGCAGCGTACAATTGATCAGGTCCTAGCTAACATGCCAAAAACAGAGTACATAATTGAGGACATGATCATCACGGGTGATAACGATGATGAACATTTGCATAATGTGGAACTAGTGCTTAAACGTCTCAAAGAGCACAACTCGAGAGCCAGCTTGGAGAAATGTGAATTCTTCAAAGAGAAGATTACCTATTGTGGACATGATATCACTGCTCAAGGATTATAGAAAAAATCCCGGAAAGGAGTGGACTGTTCTAGAAGCGCCACAGCCCAATAATGTACAGCAGCTTCAATCATTCCTCAGTGAGTGAACTACTATCATCGATTTCTTCCTAATCTGGCCACAGAGCTGCATCCACTGCACCGAGTGTTGCAAAAGGATCAGAAGTGGAACTGGTCACCTGAATGTGAGACAGCATTTACATGTGCCAAGCAACTGATTACCACAGACACTGTGTTACCACACTATGATCCCACAAAACTGATCTGCACAGCGAGCGACGCATCTCCCTATGGTGTGGGGTGTGTGTTATCTCATGTTATGGAAGATGGCTCCGAAAGGCCTATAGCATTCATTTCACGATCACTCACAAAATCAGAGCGTAACTATTCCCAGATTGACAAAGAGGCACTAGCTCTCATATGGGGAGTGAAGAGGTTTCATCACTATCTTTACGGACACAAGTTCACTCGGGTCACAAATCACAAGCCTCTGACCTGAATTTTACATCCGCATAAAGGAGTTCCAGTAATGATGGCGCCACGTCTACAAAGATATGCAATCTTCTTGTCAGGGTATCATGTATTGAAACACGAGAAACCACTGCAACGCTGATGCATTATCTAGGTTGTCACTAAAAACCATACAGTCCGATGAGGAACATGATGTGGATGCTACTGATCTGTTTCACATAACAGAAATCAAACATTTGCCATGTGACGAGATCAGGACCGTGACAAGACGTGACCCGACACTTTCACATGTTCTGGACTGTGTTCAAAAAGGATGGAGTGATGAAGATAGGTGGTATCAAACCTATTATTCAAAGAAAGATGATCTATCAACAACTCAAAGTGTATTACTCTGGGGAATGAGAGTGGTAATACCGCCACCACTACGCGAGCATGTCTTACAGATGCTACATGAGGGACACTTGGTAATAGTAACAATGAAAGCCCTGAGTAGTAGCTATGTGTGGTGGCCCTCAATTGAGCGTGATATCGAACTGATGACAAAGAAATGTGAGGGATGTCAAAAGAATCTAAACATGCTGCAGCGTCCTCTATCTACACGGTGGGAATGGCCAAGTTCACCATGGCAACACATTCAAGCAGATTTCGCTGGTCCGCTTCAAGAACTCATGTTTTTCGTTGTTGCGGATGCTCATTCAAAATGGCCCGAGACATATATCATGAAGAGCACCACCACTGGACAAACAATCCAAGTTCTGCGTGAGATTTTCGCTCGCAATGGAGTGCCATTGCAACTTGCATCGGACAATGGTCCACAACTTATCTCAGAAGAGTTCTCATTGTTCATGCGTCAAAATGGCATCAAACACATTCGCTCAGCTCCATTTCACACATCTACAAATGGACTAGCAGAACGATCTGTGCAAACGCTGAAACATAGCTTCAAAGCAATGGGGAGAGGAGAGTCAGCAGAGAAAAAGCTGGCAAATTTCCTGTTAATGTACAGAAACACGCCTCATGTAACGATGATGTTTTTGAAGCGCCCCCTACGTTGCAGACTCAACGTCTTAAAACCTGATATTCAATGCTGGGTGGCCAACAAACTCTTTCCCGGAACTGTCAAAAATGGCAGATTGCGTGTCCTCACAGTAGGACAAGAAGTTCTAGAGCGTGATTACAGGGGAAAACAGCAACCAACTTACAGAGCTGACACAACTGTCAGAAGCCCCAGGGTACCACCAGAGCTTCAGATGTGACAGGAACATCAACATCTGTCCCTGAAAGTGGAAGTGGGCCTGGTGATTCTAGTGGTGGCTGAGGTATTACCACTGGCGCTTCCCTAAACACACTGAGAATTGTCTCCGGTGAAACGTCCTGTTCCCTCTGAACCTCACTGTAGGATTCCCAGATCTGATCAATATGACGTTTCCACACTGTTGTGTTGTCAGCCACTTTAATCTGGTAATTCAAGGGACCGAGTCGCTTGAATCTCTTTCCTGATATCCACCCCTGTTTTCACCTGTAATCACAAACTAGAACTTCTTATCCCACTGTGAGGTCATGCACTCTGACATTTTTGACAATTCCAAGAAAGAATTAGTTCAGTCTGCTATGTAAGGGGCGCTTTCGCTGGGCTTTCACCTGTCGTTTCATGAGCCGTATTTCTGTACATTAACAGGAAATTTGCCATGAGATCTTTGTTAGCTCAATCAGTAGAACAGAACCTGGGTATAAGGTAGCTTCCATGGTGGATGTGGGTTTGATCCCCGCACATCGTTTCTTTATTCACATTTACAATTTAGGCCGCTCGTTTAGCAGTCGTTTACACCGGCGCCGGGCAAATATAGGTTCTCAACTAATAAATGCCTTTATAATTATCATATTCTGTCAGATATAAAATTATCCATTATTTGATTTCATGATCCAACATTGTAAACAATCAAATCCTTGTGCTCTGAAAACTACTTTGACTTAAGGTGGGAAACAAATTATAAAAGAAGCAAATGACTTAGAACTTCGTAAGTGCAAGCAACCTGTTAAACTTCTCTGGAAATGAGACCATTATGACAATGTAACTGATGATTTTACAGTCGTATTTATTTTGATGCCATAGACGCAGTAGGTGCAATCTCTGACAAATCATAAAGGACATGTTACCACCCCCCTCAGATTTTAATGAAAATTGGCATTGTAACGTTTCTATATGTGTATGTTAAATCAATAAGTAATGTATGTATATGTTAAATCAATAAACATGCCGAAGCAAGCTCCCAGCAGCCCCCATTCCGTTTCCAGTCCCAGAAACGCGGACCGGAAGTGGGAACAGGGAAGGCTCAGTTCTTAACAGGCGAACAGCCCTGCAACTCGTGTTATCTTGTTTTGTCTTCTTTTCTTAACACACATAAACACGGTTACGAATCAAACGCATTCTAATCTCACTCAGCTAGAACAGAATGACTAACAAAGTGAACAGAGGCACTAAACACAACAAGAATGTTACAATTTATATATATGTATGTTAAATCAATAAGTAATGTATGTATATGTTAAATCAATAAACATGCCGAAGCAAGCTCCCAGCAGCCCCCATTGACTGAAGTAGACAAAATGCCTCTTATTTCCTACTGAAAACAGGCCATGTAACCACAGTCCATGCCACTTGAAAATCTCTTCCATTGGCCCCGTATAATGTTATAATTCTGCTGTTGCTGTGGTTGCATTTGTTTTGATTAGACAATAAGCCATTGTCCTCCTCCTTGTAAATATCAATTACTTTTATCTCAACCTTGGAGCAGTAGTTCATACCTCATTGAACATTGCTCTTTATATATTTGTGGAGATAAAAGAGGACATTTTGTAGAACAGGGCTAGAGTGCATGTCATGCAGGATGTTAAGACAAAGCTGGAACTCAATTCGTGCTTACTCATCCGTATTCTCTTCATGGTCTATTAGTCAGGCTGTCTATTCCAGCTGGTACGTTAGTTATAATCAATTTTATAATTAAGGTGTATTAAGGAAATCAAGTAAAGGAAAGAATACTCACCACTTTTTTTTTTATTAAATTTGACTAGTTTTTACCTTCGTTCTAATTTTAGTTGTTTTTATACAACTTATTAATTCCATGAGTGAATTTATAAGTGTAAATCAGCTTCTGCTAATCCATGAAGACTTTGTGGCCAATTGGTACAAGCAGCTAGGCGTAACCTCATCTCCCTCTGGCAATGAGTGTGTGAGTTCGATTCTCACCGAATGCTTACTCTTTATTTCTGATTGCGCTGTTATTTGTTACTATATAAACAGTGGCCCGAATTAATAAGTTATATAAAAACAATTAAATTGGGATGAAGGTAAAAAACAAGTCAAATTTAATAAAAAAAATGGTGTGTTAAAATACTACATCCAATAATAATAAAGATTGATTTATAAAAAAAGTCTACTAGGTCTCATATGTAAAACAACAAAATTAAGATGAAGGTAAAATTTAATAAAAAGTTTCCTGTCGTTTATTAAAAAAAAAATAGCTTACCTAGGGCAATGGCCCCTTTGCCACCTTTTCAAAACAGTCGGCAAAGTTCTCTTTCGGATGGCCATCAGCTGCCTCGTCACATTCTCCATGGTCTGAAATCTCTTTGGGAAAAGCCAGTAATTGCGGGGAGTCTAATTTGGACTGTGGGAGAGCTGACTGATCCAATTAGGATGAAGGTAAAAACTTTAAATTTAATAAAAAAAAAAGTGTTGTGTTACAATACTTCATTCAATAATAATAAAGATTGGTGGTTGACAATGCTTCATCTAAAAAAAGTTCAATTTACTACTGCTGCTGCTGCTGCTGCTGCTAGTATACATAAAAATAACTAGACAATTCAGTGACCCACTGGATCAGTAATTGGTGTGAGTGCCAACGCAGTCCCCACTGATAATTGGTGTTTAGTATTAATGCCTTGGCATAAGGTATTATCCCCCTTGGTGGGAAGGGTGCCATATTGTAGCTATATAAGCCGAGGTATAAGAGGAAAGGTGTTTTTGATCAGTGAAGAAATCCTAAAGATAAGAGAAGGATTATTACTGGAGATGTTACATCTTGGAGAAACTCCTCACCCCAGTCAGATTAGTTATCACCTGGACTTTTAATTCAAAACCTAAATTTTGTATTTTGGAAAAATGATTTCTAAAAATAAGTAACCGAAATACTTCAAAGCCATAGTTTTGCAAGAAGGACAGAAAGTGAGGGTCTAGCTCAGCATTATAGTAACATTGTAATTAGAACCCCAAATTTCGTGTTTTGAAAAAATGATTTCGCAATGAAGCATAGAGATGTAACCGAAATACTTCAAAGCCGTAGATTTGTACGATGGACAAAAAGAGAGGGTCGAGTTCAGAAGTATAGTTACATCATAAATAGAACCCCTCCCCTCCAAATTTTGTGTTTTGGAAAAAATGATATCTCAATTAGGTTGAGGGAAGTAACCCAAATACTTTAAAGTCATATGTACAATGGAGGTAAAGTGAAGGTCCAGTTCAGCAGTATAGTTACCTCGTAAATAGAACAACTCCCTCCCAAAATTCATCTTTTGGGCAAATGATTTCTTCAATGAAGTAAAGGCAAGTAACCAAAGTACTTCAAAGCCATATTTCCATACGATAGACCAAAAGTGAGGATCCAGTTCAGCAGTATATTTAAATCGTAAATGGAACCCACCCCAACCAAAAGATTTCATGTTTTGGGAAAATTTCTAAATGAAGTAAAAATAAGTATCCAAAATACTACGAAGCTGTGGTTTTATACGATGGATTGAAAAGAGGGGTCAGTTGAGCCGTATAGTTACATCATAAATAGACCGTCCCCAAAAAATCCTGGTTTTGGAAAATGAATTCTTCAATGAAGCAAAGTGAAGTAACCGAAATACTTCAGAGCCATAGTTTTGTATGATGGATGAAAAGAGTTTAGTTCAGCAGTATAGTTACATCGTAAATAGAACCCTTCCCCTCCAAATTTTGTGTTTTGGGAAAATGATATCTCAATTAGGTTGAGGGATGTAACCCAAATACTTCAAAGTTGTAGTTTTGTACAATGGAAGGAAAGTGAGGGTCCATTTCACCAGTGTAGATACGTAGTAAATAGAACTCCCCTCACCCATGGAAAAATGATTCCTTCAATGGAGTAAAGGCAAGTAACAGAAATACTTCAGAGCTGTAGTTTTGTACGATGGACTGAAAGAGAGGGTCCAGTTCAGCAGTATAGTTAAATTGTAAATAGAATACCCCACCCCCTCAAAAAAAACTTTGTGTTTTGGCCAAATGATTTCTCAATGAAGTAAAAATAAGTAACCGAAATACTTTGGAGCCGTAGTTTCATACAATGGACTGAAAGAGGGGGTCCAGTTACATTGTAAGTAGACACCCCCCTCCCCACAAAAAACAAATTTTGTATTTTGGAAAAATGATTTCTCAATGAAATCAAGGGAATTAACCTTAATACATTAAAGCCGTAGTTTTGTATGATGGACAGAAAGAGGGGGCCCAGTTCAGCAGTATAGTTGCATCATAAATAAAACTCCCCTACCACCATAAAAAAATTCCATTTTCTGGAAAAATAATTAACATATAAAAAAGAATATGAAGTCATGTAAAAAAAAATCTTTCCAAGAATAAGTGTGGTCAGAATGTTCTATTATGACATGACAGCGTTTTCTCTCACCAGACACAAAACGAGGATCTAGTTCAGCATTATAGACATATAGTAATAGAACCCATCCCCACTCACACACACCTCTAAAACCATGGAAATGTTTCAAATCTCACCCCAGAGTTCTTTTGCGTTCTAAGTTAGTGCATTATAAGGGTACCTTGGTTCAGACCCTGTGGCTATGATGTACCGTTTTGGATGCTCCTATTGACCCAAGCCCCCACAAGAACAGGATGTGACACAAGGTCAGTTTAATGTGGGGATACCACAGAAGCTCCAAAATTCTCTTTAGTCCTTGAAAAACTATTGTCCGCTCGGATGGTTTAATGATTAGCACTTCTGCCTCATATGCAAAAGGTCCCAGGTTCGATTCCCGATATGAGCGAAGAGTGTGGAAAACTCTTCATTAAGACAAATTTCCCTGTGCACTCTAAGCTGTGTGATTAGGGTGGAGGTATCCATTCGGTGGATCTGCATCCTGCCAAAGAGGTTGTCATGAAAACTTGTAGGAATAAAGTCCTGGTCTTGAAACTTGCAAAGATCACTAAGCTGATGCATGAAACAGAAATCGGAACTTTGTCACTGGTTCCATACTTGAGAGACAGGGGGATGTAACTACACCCCTGGTCACAAAGAAAAAGGTTGGACGCTTCTTACTGATGTATATAAACAATCTTTATTCTCTGAAGTCTCAGTACAACGTGAAAACTGCAATACAACGATGAAGCCACGAATTAGGCAAATACACAAGTGCAGTTAAACATCATAAATCAACAAAAAATTAAAATGACAGAAATACTAGTCAAAAATAATTAATTGGGTATGATTTGTCTGCTAATTGAAAATATTGTTTCTTTTAACCATCTTATTATTGTTGCATTTAATGCCAACATTCTGGGTTAATACACTCTTCATTATTTCTATTATT
>VCCN01003440.1:1708505-1719325 GCA_006491835.1 Architeuthis dux | reverse complement strand
ACAAATTGTATACTTTCTTTTCACACTAAAATAAAAGGTTCTGTTCTATGTACAAAAGTTTCTAGCCAAAAAACCCAGTTTTCAACTGAAAATTCAGTTTCTAATTTTCCAAAAAGATTGCTGGGAACCTTTTGCGCACACACACCTAATATATTCATTCACATCAGTTTCCTCATCTGTGTTGTCATTAGCACCAAGTTCCAGCCAAGGCCTTCTTTCTGGGTGAATATCTGAGATTAGATGTTGTTACTATTATACATTGATTCTTTCATACACATTTCTTCCTCATGTTGGCTTTATCGCAACGTTTCAGCTGCTATAACCTCTGGCCTTCTTTCTGGGTGAATATCTGAGATGAAGTGTTGTTACTATTATACATTGATTCATTGAGACTAGTTTCCTCATCTTTGTTGTCTTTATCGCAACGTTTCACCTGCTGTACTCCTCAGCTTTTCTGTCTGAATTTCTAAGATGAAGTGTTCTTACTATTATACATCTATGCATTCTGTAATCTTAACCTCTTTATTTTCAATTATGAGCTGTGTTCACCAATGTTTGAAAAGTTCTCTTAATCCAAATCATTAAAAATTTTTAATTTGTAACCCCCTCAGATTTTTTGAAAATTGGCATGCCAAGTGAGTTTTTGCTCAAACCTCTAAAAATGAAATCAGTTTTTCAAAATTCCAATTGGGAGAGGTGCCATGACCCTCCAGATTTAGGGGTTCATGGAGATCAAGTGTCCATGCTGTTCTGGCATGTATTGTGAGAGCATTGCTTATATGATGAAATGCTGTTCTCTGATTGGTTAGAAAATCCTGGAGCCTAGTGTAGACAGCTCGATGATTGATCTTATCTTGGTAGCTTTAGGCAGGAATCCTGTGGAGCCTGTTTTTCTTAATAAAAGTGTGCTCGAAAAGGTTTCTCAACTGAGAGATCTATGGAAGGTCATAATATGGTGTGAATATTTGGAGGTGAGAAACAGACACAATCTTGATTAAGGAATGAAACCTTGTAGTCATTATTTTCATCACTGAACTCTGTTATCATTCCTACCCAAAGTTTCTTGTCATAACTACATGCAACATAGGTTCCAGTTGGAGGGGCTTTTTGTTACTTTACAGATAATGTGTTCAGTTGATTGTGATCTAATGTAAGCATTGAACTGATTTACTTTGAGAGGAATAATTTTGTGAAAGCTTTGGGTACCTTTCATTGTATGTATAGTATTGTTGCCTGCTCCCTATTTCCTCTCCTACTGCCTACTTCTTCTTTCCACTGGGTACAGCCCCCTTTTGTACAAAGACATGTTCGTTTTTGTACAAAAAGGGATTGTACCCAAAGCGAAATTGGGCGGAAGTAAACAGTGGAAATAGGAAGTAGGGTGTGGGAGAGGAAATAGGGAGCTGACAACAATACTACAGTCAGTGTTGCCGATTTAGCGTGTTTCACGCTAGATTCAGTGCGTTTCTTGTTTTGGCCATTTTTGGCTATTTAAAAATGTTTAGCAGTCAAACTAGCATGAAAATATTTTTTGAGTTGGCAACACTGACTACAGTATGGTTATAGAAAATCCCTGTTTGAAGTCATTGGATGTTTGGAGAATTGTTTCCATTGGAATGAAGAAGAATTCAATCCCCTTTATTTCATTCTTTGTAAATATATTTACTTTCAGAGTCCAAAGTCTGCTGAATATCAGCTCTTCAGGAAGTATCCTTAGGCCTGTTGTTGTAATAATCTTTTTATGAACTAGAAATGGATTACAGCAGACTTTTTCATAGTTTTTAGTACTCATCTTAATTAAAGATCTGAAAGTACATAAACATTACCTTATTAAATGTATATTGAATACATAATTGGCTATAAAGATCAAAAGCATAAGGCATAGTAGGTATATATCCTAAAGTCGGGTCCGGGGGCTCAGGATATGTCCTGGGACCTCAATATCAGAAGCGTTGCGAGGACTAAGATAATTTTTTCGGAATTCCTTCCCACATGTTTGCTTGTGGGTTCTCTCCCACATTAAAACTGACCGATACATGTGGTATTCCCACATTAAAACTGACCGATACATGTGGTATTCCCACATTAAAACTGACCTTGTGTCCCATTCTGTTCTAGTGGGAAATCAAATAGGAACCCTCATAAAGGCTACATTTAAGCTTTAAAATAACATCATAGTCAAAGGAAAAAGGGTGATTCCATGTCAAGTGGACCAGTGGTCCCCACTCGACCATCTCAGATTTTGCTCTAACTTTGCTCAGATGTTCATTTGGGTTTGAAATGAAGTCCTGTAACATTTTAGCTCAATATCTTTACTCA
The DNA here is from genome assembly GCA_006491835.1 of Architeuthis dux. Classification (NCBI taxonomy): domain Eukaryota; kingdom Metazoa; phylum Mollusca; class Cephalopoda; order Oegopsida; family Architeuthidae; genus Architeuthis; species Architeuthis dux. The sequence goes on along the minus strand of VCCN01003440.1, from coordinate 1,717,006 downwards.
TTCAGTCACTATGGATCCAAGAACAAGGACTACTTTGACCAAATCTTTTTTTCCATTTTCAACTAGCAACCATTCCACAACGGGAAATTCTACTGCACTGAAGATTTGTTTTCAGGTTCTCCTTTATATGTAGATTTTGAAAATGTTATCAGCCTAGCTCTAGAAAGCCTCATTTTTTCACAAAATGATGTCAAAGTGGGCTCCAAATTTAATTGGTATTTCCGAGAAGTCATTTTTAAGTAATCATTACTCGGAACCTAGCCAATCTTAATTACGATCAGAGTTATGAACTTTAAAAAAACAGTGGGTTCACCAAAATGTCAAAAGGGGGGGGGGGGTCACAGCCCCTCCCCCAATTAGAATTTTGAAAATGGATTTAATTTTTGGAGGTTTGAGCAAAAGCTCACTAGACATGCAAATTTTCATGCAAATCTGAGGGGGGGGGGTTACATGTCCTTTAGGATTTGTCAGAGAATGCACCAGTAATAAAATATACCAGGTCTGGTTAGTCACTCAATAGATCTCTTTTGGCAGCATGCCGTGTTGGAGGTGATCAATTAAAACATTGGAAAAGGGGGTGGCCAATGAATAAGTTACTTCTCTCACCTTTTATTGGGCAGTGATCGCTAAAAATGTCTGAATTTTTCTTTTTTTTATACATATAAATGTCAGAACACATAAATAACCTAAACCCAGCAACAGTGATTAAACCGAACTGGTGTTGCTAGTCTATCTTTTCGAAGCTGTCTCTGAAATGTTCGAAGTTATTTACATTTGATAAAAAAATAGGTTGTTTGTTTTTTAAACTAACAAATCTTCAAAGTTACTAAAATACTTTTTCCCGGAAAAATAAATATGCTTTCAATCCAAGTATTTTTTTATACATATACATGTCAGAACACATGAATAATCTAAACCCAGCAACAGTGATTAAACCGGTCTGTTGTGGGTAGCAGTGATTAATAGTAACAACACCTCAACTCAAGTCCTCAACCTTTGTGATGGTGTAATAAACATCATAAATCTTCTTAAAATCATTTATATCTCTTGATAGCACCACATATTCCAGTAATCTATTCCATTCTATTGCTAAAAATGAATTTTCTGATATTCAATCTACTTCTATTTGCTTCTACTGTATATGTGTGGCCTCTCAGTCCCTTGTACCCCCTCCTAGTAAAAGATACATCAGGGTTTATTACATCTAAACCATGCATAATCTTAAACATTTCTATTAAGTCTCCCCGATCTCTCCTATTTTCTAATGATGTTAACCCTAACACTTTTAGCCTATCCTCATAACTTTTTAATTCTGGTACTAACTTAGTTGCTTGTCTCTGGACTTTTTCTAAAAGATTTGTATCTCTCTCCAATTACGGTGACCAGGCCTGTGCACAGTACTCTAGGTGTGGACGGACATAAGTCTTATATAGTATAAGGAACGAGTCCTTGTCTATATAATATAACAATAATATTCAAAGGGAAATCATGAATCACCACTACCTATATATGCTTCTTTTTACCTTGTGAATTAAACAGTGGTGATGGGCAGTGATCACTAAAAAGTCCAAATTTAAAAAAAAAAACCCACTAAAAACCTATTTTGGGGGGGAATTTTCAATGTTCACATCAGGCACCCTAAAATTTGTCGATTCAAAAGGGACACATTTTTCCTCGACACCAGTGACATCACTGAAACGTCAGCAGTGTTACCAAGATAAACAAATTCTATATGTTGACATCGAAGAAGAAACTAGCCATACTGAACTGGTGTCGCTAGTCTATCTTTTCGAAGCTGTCTCTGAAATGTTCGAAGTTACTTACAATTTGATAAAAAATAGTTTTTTTTTTTTTTTTAAACTAACAAATCTTCAAAGATACTAAGATACTTTCTCCCAGAAAAATAAATGTGCTTTCAATCCAAGTATTTTTATATACATATAAATGTCAGAACACATGAATAACCTAAACCCAGCAACAGTAATTAAACCAAACTGGTGTCGCTAGTCTATATTTTCGAAACTGTCTCTGAAATGTTCGAAGTTACTTACATTTGATAAAAAATAGTTTGTTTGTTGTGGGTAGCAGTGATTAATAGTAACAACACCTCAACTCAGAAATTCAAACAGAAAGAAGGCCACAGAGTATAACAGCTAAAATGAATACAACAAAGATGAGGAAACTGGTCTCAATGAATCAATGTCTAATAGTAAAAACATTTCATCTCAGATATTCAAACAGAAAGAGTTTGTTGAGGTTTAACTTTTTCTGACTTTCAAAAGAGAAAGTTTTGGAGCAAGAAATAAAAAAACAAAAGAGAGAAAATGTTATTTTTATACCTGATTGTTATTCATGCCTGAAATACCAGACATTTCGGACAATGATGACAATTTGGCCCAGAGTACACATTACATTGTTCAACATGACTGATTTTATGCTCTAGACTCTAATACTTTGACTGTTTTTTCATAAACAATTATATATTTTGAATTGATATTTTGTTTTCAAACTAATGGGTAGGATTTATTAATATTTCAAAACTTGCATTCACTCTAATAATATATTATTAATAGGTCTGGTTAGTCACTCAATAGAAACCGTCACGTGACCAACGTCTTTTGGCAGCAGCATGCCATGTTGGGGGTGATCAATTAAAAAAATTGGAAAATGGTGTGATCAATGAATAAGTTACTTCTCTTCTTTTGTTGGGCAGTGATCACTAAAAATGTCTGAATTTTCAAAAAGCAATAGTAAATGTTGCTTGACACAAACTAAGGGACCAATTTATCATAAACTTACATCTTTGTGGGGGATTTTCAAAGAACAAAAAAAGTTTCTTCTTGACATAAGGAGTCAATGTTGAAATTTTCAGCCCTCTAGCTCCATTGGTTTGGCCTGTAGATGTTACATAGCCAACCAGCCAGCCAGACTGACTTGAAAACTGAAGAGACCTATGTTGACAGTTTTGGTGACTGTTTTAGTTGACGGTTTCTAATACTGAGGACCTGTCAGCCACATGCAAATATTGTAGCCACAAAGATAGCATAATTTGCACCAATGTGGTCGGCAAGCTTTGAAAAATACACTTGTGCTTGAACAAAGACAGAAACTGTTTTGAGGCATACCACACCCCATTAAATTAGCCTGTTTTTGGCCCACACAATAAAATTTGAAAATCAACCCGTAGGTGTTATTTTTTTTGTCAATATCAATTTTTTGTATCTATTCATTATATTGAATGTTATTCTTTAATTCTAGGTTTTATTTAACTTTCTACTTTAATTTTTAATTTTTTTATGTTTTCCATTATTGATTACTTTTTGGACGAGGCACCATATATGATCACTTCATCGGGGGAGGTTTTGCCCCCATAAACAAAAGAAATTTCAGAAAACTTTCAACTGATAATATCTGGTAATTAGGTCTAGTTTAACATACAAAAAGGTTGTTTTGATATCTAAAATATTTTTAAGGATTCCCTATAAAGGGTTAATTAGTGGACAATGAGCCAGATAAATGTTATAAACAAATATGGGAACTATATATTTAAATACGTCCAGTTAATTTTGCCTCACATCAATGAATAACGCAAGCTAGAAAATCATTTGTGCTTAACCAAGGATCCCAATTAGTAATCAAAGAACTTAATTTAATCAATCAATGCTTCTTTATTAAAAAGACCAAAAGAATCTTTAAAACATAAAAAGTCAACATAGTATCCCAACATATACTCAAAATCCCTTTGCGGGACGGATCTGGCCCACAGGCCATAGGTTGCCTACCCCTGGCTTAGAGAAATAGGAAACTCATGAAAAAACTCTGGCATTTAACCAAATCTCTCACTCGCAGACACTCGAAAGTGAGTTTAATTAACCTCATTTTACTTTCTTGCCTGTCTTCTTTTTTCGATGACCGAGTTCAGCCATTCTCCTTTAACGAATATCTTTGTTTCACTCACCAGCCTTTTGCGTGTCCCTATCCTGCTTCTCTCTCTCCCTCGACCTGCCCTTTTTGCAGTCTTTGTTGTGAGATTCCATTCTCAGAACCTCCCCTCTTTCCCCACCCCTTCTAACGTAACATTTTTTTATTTTTAAAATGTGACAGACAGAAATGTGCGGACATTTTGTTTATTATAATATAGACTAGTTCAAAAAATGACGGTAGTATTTAAGTAATTTTGCAATTACATTGTACTTATAAAATATCAAAAACATTATGTTGTGCAGCATTTTTAATCACCACTATCCACAACACTGATTTATTGCTGGGTTTAGGTTATGCATGTGTTCTAACATTTATATGTTTTGCCCAGCCCTAGTAGAAACTTGAAATTTTGCACACACACTCCCCCCAATGAGTAGGGAAAATGATTTTTGTGTTTTTTGAAAATTCCCCCTAAATAGGTTTCCTAGAGGGGGGTTCAATATGCAATGTAAGTTTATGCTAAATTGGTCACTAGTTTGTGCCTGCTTTTTTGAAAATTCAGATCTTTTTAGTGATCACAGCCCAACAAAAGGCGAGAGAAGTAACTTATTCATTGATCATCCCTTTTTACAACATTTTAATTAATCACCCCCAACACAGCATATATGGATGGCAGTGATTCATAATTTCCCATGAAATGCTAATATTTCCTGAATACCAAACTAATCTAAATGAGATATTTTCTATAGTTTTGAGAAGGGTCATTAATATTCAAATGGTGTTTACAACACAAATAACAAGGAGTTCAATCGTCCGAAGAACCATTTGAATAATCTAATTCAAATAGTTCTTCAGACGATTGAACTCCTTCTTGTTGTATGTGTCGTTCTATAGTTTTGAGAAGGGTCATTAACATTCAAATAGTTCTTCAGATGATTGAACTCCTTCTTGTTGTTTGTGTTGTTCTATAGTTTTGAGAAGGGTCATTAACATTCAAATAGTTCTTCAATTGAACTCCTTCTGATCCATTATTCGGCCTTCTTCAGATGTAATATCCGAATGTGATGGAGTAAACAGAAGTTTTTTAATTAACAAGAAGAAGGAGTTCAATCGTCCAGAGAACTATTTGAATGTTAATAACCCTTCTCAAAGCTATAGAAAATAACAAAATTCTATTTCTACTAAGTTACGTCACTGGTGACTTAAGCGTGACAGACGACATCTGCTAATTATTATGTGTGGATTTGGACGAATCAGTTGATTAATTCGGCAACAAGGACTCGTTGTCTTTTATCAATTATGAGAATATTACCCGTTATATGACAGTATTTCAATACTGGGAGTATACTTATACATTATGGATAATGGCAGGTTTTTCTCATTTTTGGTCATCCATATTTAGCAGTCCTATAGGAGCACGTCAATTGATGTGGGCTTTCATCACTTATTGGTAAGAGAAATTGACTCAGCACACACTTTACAATTAAAGTGATTTTACACGTTAAAAACAAATGTAAAAAAAATTTTTTTTTTCAAAATCCAGTTAATTAAAACTGAATGATTTTCATCAAATCCTAATTGCATAAATGCTATTTTATTTTGGGAAGATTTTTAAGTACAGAGTTTAAATTTTTCACTCAGCAGACATAATCAAAAACAGAGTGTGACATGCTTTGAGCATTGCAAAGCCACAAATCATGGTGTTTATAGGTATAGATAAGAATAATTCATTAATCATTGGAGGGTTCAGTTAATTACTTGGTACCAATAGAAATCTGATTCCTCAGCATATTGATCCCCACATGTACAGAGAATATAAAAGCAGTCTGGTTTGAGCAGAACTGTTAGTACATCATGAAGTGTTTGGCTGAAATGAGCAAATGTGTTGTAAACAAGATCTTATTGAAGAAATTTGAGCAAGGTTAATTTTAAGGAAGCGAAAATGATTTTTATTTTCATAACATTTTTTTTTTCAGATATAATTTTGGATTTTGTATACAAGATATGAAATGTGTATCTGGTCTACAGACTTGTTACTTGAAGCAATAGACATGGATGTATTCATTATGGGGGGATCAGTTTGCCACTAAATAATAAATTTATGTCCAGGTACATCTTATACTAAGATGTATTAATCATGGGGAGTCAGTTTATTACTTCACAACAATAGAAAACTGATCCCCCACTTTATTGATCCTCCACTTCATGTACAGAGATTTTGAAAAGAGTCTAAAATCTGTTTTAAGTATGTGAATCTTCATTTTTTTATACCATTGTATTCGGACATATACAATCCAGCCTCATTATGTACTCACTAATCTGTTCGTATTATTTATTATATAAAATGTTATTACGCTGTTTTCACAATACGAGTACTTGTCAATATTCTTCTTAATGCCCGTTTGAGATAAACAACAACTCTTTCCCCCTTCGTCTTATACTGATATATGTATCAGTATAAAACAAAGGGGTGGGGGGGAAGAGTGGTTGAACAAAACCCTCTCTTCTTCACCTGCCTAATACTATTGATATTACTATTACATTCATTCTTTCATAAACAAAACAAAAATCACTTACAATAATTTTTCTTATAGATTTTTAAAATTTAAATGTTATACTACAGAAATTAAATTTGTAAATTAAATTAACGCTTAACCAGCAAGCATGAAACATACCTAACCCCTTAGATATGAACATTTAATTAGTGTAACCAAATCAGCGCTACAAAGCCACAAACCATGGCGTTTATAGGTATAGATTTTTATTAGATGATGTAATGTAAACCATTATTATTGATATTTGATTACTATTTACCTTCATCTTGATTTTTAAAATGAAGATGAAGGAAAATAGTAGTCAAAAATCTATATAATACTGAAAGTCTCATTCTGTTTATCTGTATGGGATCTCTAAGTAGCCGAAACGGCGCTTTGTAGCCAGTGGTATTGAATTAAGGAAACCTTGAAATGTGTTAACTTAAAGAATCCGGGTGATTTGTAAAACAATCATAATAGTGTGGGGTCTGTGTTCGCACTCACACCTATATTATGATGACCGATTTGTCAAGGTAGGTAAATTTTAAATACTAATAATAGTGTATTCTCCCTTATTAAAAACTGTCAACCAAAGCTGTCACCAAAACTGTCAACATAAGTTTCTTCAGTTTTTAAGTTGATCTGGTTGGCTACATATGTATGTATCACATGTACAGGTGCACCAAAGGAGGTAGAGGGCTGAAAAATTAAACACTTACTCCTTATGTCTAGAATAAACTTTTTTTGTTTTTTTAAAATTCATCCCTCTAAATAGGTTTTTAGTGGGGAGTTCAATTTGCAATGTAAGTTTATGCTTAATTGATCCCTTAGTTTGTGTCCAGCAGCATTCACGCTTGTTTGTAAAAGTTCAGACTTTTTAGTGATCACTGTCCCAGCAAAAGGTGAGAGAAGTAACTTATTCATTGATCACTCTCTTTTCCACTTTTTTAATTGATCACCCCCAACACGGCCTGTTGCCAAAAGATGTTGGTCACGTGATGGTTTCTATTGAGTGACTAACCAGACCTGTTTATTTATTTATTTATTTATTTGCAAATGTGTAAAAGATCTAGATTCATTCTGGTCACTAATTTTCTCTCGAAGGATGAGCCAACGGGTCACAGGGTAGTCTCGTTAATAATAAAAACTGATTGATTGATAGAAAAACAAGAAAAAATGTTTCATGAATCCGTGAAGCCAGGTGCTGTGTTTCCTGAGTAACAGATCCTATTTCTCCAATGGCAACAATGAACGCCAACACAACACAAAATTATACCAAGATAATCAATATAATGGAGGGGCAGAGTGGTGTGATAGTTGATGGCACGGAAAACGGAATCAGCAATGCGAATTTGGGTTTTGTCCAAGGCTGTCTGTGTTCACTTTGCACTAATGCCCTTGGGAAAAGCATAAATCCACTTCTCCTCCCAGTTATGGGTAAATAGCAAGGCAGTTGGAGCCCTTTAGCCCTGTAAGGCAGTCCATCTAAGACAGTGGTTCCCAACCTTTTCAAGTCATTCCCCACTTTTGTCAATAAGATTACTAGTATCCCCCCCCCTTCCATTTATTAAGTTATAACAAAGAATAATTTCAAATAATAACTTTATTTTATGTATAATTAGAGAGCTTCAGAATTAGTTTAATTTTATAATTGTACAGCTGCTGCTGTGTATTTGTTACTCAAAGAAAGCAAGCGAAAATAATTAGAACACATCATTTGAAATTCCAATTTATTCCAAAAAATAAGAATTCTGCTATTGTAACTGATATACACATCAATGTGATCTCTGTTCTTGTTTTTTTGCTACAAGTTCTTCGATTTGTGGGTCCATTAGTGAAAGAGCACATAACTGATATACACATCAATGTGATCTCTGTTCTTGTTTTTTTGCTACAAGTTCTTCGATTTGGGTCTATTAATGAGAGAGGGCACATCTTAAAGAGTCTTCAGGAAAAGAATTCATATAATAATCTTGATAATAAAAATAAAAATGTCTTTTTTTTTCTGTAGTTTTAAGAAGGGTCATTAACATTCAAATAGTT
>VCCN01003440.1:1676597-1689602 GCA_006491835.1 Architeuthis dux | reverse complement strand
TAAGTCATGGCTGCTATTATGCAACCGTTGTATACTTTACATTGTAAGCACATTGGTGAGGTGCTCTTCAGAATGTCTCATACCAAATGCTTTCTAACCTATCGTTATGCATTGTTTTATTTCTCTGTCATGGTCTCTCTCTAGCTTTATTACCTGTCCTAGGTAGATGTATTCATCAACCTCTTCTAGAGCCTCTCCCTCTATCTTTATGACCTTTTTGGGGATTTTATTGTTGAACATTACTTTTGTCTTTTTTTCTGTTCATATTTAAGCCTACCTTTTCACTTTCTCTATTTAGATCTGTCAACATGTTTTGTAATTCTTCTGATGCTTCTGACGTCATGGAAAAGTCATTGACAAATCTCAAGTGGTCTCCATATGTTTATTCCCATTCACTCCCAATCGGTTTTCTGAAAAATGCTTTCAAAGCTTGCTGTAAATAGTTTAGGTGATATTATATCCCCTTGTCTTACTCCTTTTGCTATCTTTATCTTGTTTGTATCTTTATGTAGTCTAATTATTGCAGTGCCATTTTCATATATGTTTTGGATGATTTGTATGTAATTCTTAACACCTTGTTCTCACATTGAGGTGAAGACTGCCATGTGTTCTACTGAATCAAATGCTTTCTGATAATCTACGAAGGCCAAACAGAGTGGTTTGTTGTATTCTAAGGACTTTTCGATTAGTTGATTTATTCTCTGTAGGTGATCTATTGTTGAGTAGCTGCTTCTGAAGCCTGCCTGCTTGCATGATTGATTTTCATCTAGAGTGCCTGTTAGTCTGTTTGTGTGTGTTTTGTGAATAGCTTATATATGTTTGGTAATAGTGTAATAGGGCGGTAGTTGCCAAGGTCGTGGTTATCTCCTTTCTTATGGAGTAGGATCGCTATTCCCAGACAGAAGTTTTTAGGAACTTTTCTTTCTCTTATGCACTGTGTGAATAGCCATGCTAGACCTTTGTGCAAGATCTCTCCTGCATCTTCTAGAAGGTCTGTCGTTATGCCCCCCCCCCCACCTGGAGCTTCACCCAGTTGTATTTTTCGTAATGCAAACACTACTTCATCTACTGTTATGTCTGTGATATCACTAGTATCTATAGGTTTATTAGTTTGTGGTATTTCTATTTTTGAAGCATATATATTTTCATATCATTCCTCAGTTACTTTTGGCATATTGTCCCTATTTTTGATAACTTTGCCATTTTTATTCTTTAGTGCAAGCATCTGTTGCTTGTCGGTATGGTCTGCGGATCGGGCGTGTTTTAAACTCTTCCCCTTTCTGATAGCCTCTACTATCCTTTTCATGTTTTTCTTTTTTTTTCTTTTCTCATTTTTTGTTTATTAATTTGTTAAGTTCTGCTTTTTTGTTTTCGTCTTCTCTAGTTTTTATCTCCATATTTCTCCCTGGAAACTTTTGCACACATTAATTTTTATCAAAAGTTAAAAATTTCCGAAAAATAATTAATTATAAATTTACATTATAAATTTAAATTACATTTGCTGAATCGAATCTTGAGCAGAAAAAAAAAACCCATTGATAATAAATGATAACTTTCACATTAAAAGTGGGAGAGAGTTCTGAAAACTGACAAATTTCATGGAGGAAACTAAGGTGTTACTTATAAAAATTACTTGTTCGAATAACAGCCGGTCTGTTTCTGCCCACTCCCTCGGGAAACAATCGGCTGATCAGCCGCTTCTTTCTTTTTTCATTTCTCTCTCATTAATGCTATCAACCAGGCAAACAAGACAATCTTTCTTTTTTGTCTCCTCCTCTCATTAAATACATGCATACAAACATACAAACAGACATCCAAATTTATATATATAAAGATATATATGTATACAGTTGAATTTTTCCACATGGAATAACTAGTCTTTCTATAATCAGCAATTTGCAAGATTTGAACAACAAATTCAATTTTTGGATTAAATTTGTCTAATTCTTGAACACATAGGGGAGACCAGGGCTGGTTGGTACATGGGGGCAGTTTGAATCACTAGCTTTAATTTTTGTTTCCACCGTTTGATGGCGCCACTGTTGGCCTTGTTTTGAACAGAAAAATTTCCGATATTTCTCATGTGAGTTTGAGTCGCATGTGCTGTAAACACTGTTGGCTTTGTTTTGACTACAAAATTTCTGATATTTTTCATGTAAGTTTGAGTCACATGTGCTGTAAACACTGTTGGCTTTGTTTTGACTGGAAAAATTTCCGATATTTTTCATGTAAGTTTGAGTCACATTTCTTTCACCCTGGTATGTAACTTTTTCACTTTAACAAATGTGTGCCTAGTTCATGCTGTATTGTGCTGTCTATGTTTATGAGAAGTGACAATAAACAGTATATATACTACATTTCAAGCAGCTTCTGCATCCAAGGAAAAACTAATAACACTGCTGAATCCACAGATGATGAAACCTTTTGTTTGATATGCGTAGAACCTTATTCCGATTCAAGGCCTCGTGAGAATTGGGTGAAGTGCACATCTTGTCAAATGTGGGTACATGTTAAGTACGTTTCAGAAAAACAACAGAGATTACTTTGTTTGTCAAAACTGTACATCTGATGATTCTGAATTTGACTATTAATTGTCTAGAAAAAGGAATCAAATTAATAATTTGCTCTTTGGTGGCTAAGATTTGCTACTGATGTTGTTTTGATATCTATTTCCTTTTTATTGGGAGAGAGGTGTCAATAACAACAGAACAATAAAGTTCTGTTTGATGCCATCATTGTTTTCTTATTCTGCTTCTTAGTACACTACTCTACTGTAAGTATGAACAAAATGAACAAAAATTTCAGTGTGAAATCGACACGTGAGAAATATTTTTAAATCTGGCAAAAATCAGCATATTATTAGATTTTAATAGAATTTTCAATACTTATTTATTAAAGGGTGAATTTAAAAATAAAATAATTTTCCATTCCAAATTTCGGAGAAGAATAATTTCTTTTCATATGATTCCTACCCCTCCTTTTATTAATTTGATGATTTCTTTCTTTTATATAAATCATGCTTTCCTTGATTTTTACACATTTTACAGATAGATCCCTGGAGATACTAATTATGTTTACCTTTTTTAGAATAATACCAAATTTCGGAGAAGAAGAATTCTTGCTTTCTGCTTCTTATTACAGTACTATTGTGTTATATACATTTTAAAGAAAATTGCTTGCCATTACCTTTTTTATAAATTGTTCTAGTTCTTTTATTCTGTTCGGTTACTTATAAGTACATCATGTACACTATATGTACATGTATATACCCATACATAATATGTTCATCAGTTTGATTGGAACGAAAAAGTCAAAGTGAGTGTATACATATGAGTGATTAACACTTGTCGTGTCAATGGGTGTATGCAGGTGTGTATGTAAAATTAGTGACTTACTTGCTTGCCTTGGTGAATGTGAGAAATGCCTTGCGCACAGGTGAAAATGTGTGTGTGTGTGTGTGAGTCGGACGGCTGTGCCTTACCGGCAACAAAAACCATGACTGACGAAAAGTGTCTGTTAGGTAGGCTCACAGGGAGATGAAATTTTAGGTGCGTTTTCATTGGATGAAAAATAGCTGCTGCTGCTTCTGAATTAATTGTTGAACAATCATCTGTCCCTTTGAACTTTGCGCCTTTTCTAACCTTGTGGGCGCAATTTCCCCAGGGCCTATTTTGGTGAGATTTCGGAAAATAAAATGTTTGGAGGTGAGGAAAGGTGAAGGGACCAACATCATATTGTATTTAGCACTGATTACAAAAATATTTAATGATCAGGTATATTCTATAGTTTTGAGAAGGATCATTAATATTCAAATGGTTCTTTTCTATAGTTTTGAGAAGGGTCATTAATATTCAAATGGTTCTTCGGACAATTGAACAGTTTGGCAGGGGTCCTGTGTACTTTATCTATATTGGGTGACCCATTTATCTTTGACACTTTGATAATATTTGACTGAGTTAGATAAAATCATTGTGTGTTATATATAGATATAGGAAGTTTTTTGGTGTCTTAGATTTTCCTGAATTTTTAGATTAGAAAATGTTTTAAAGAAATAACAGTGGAAACGAGACAAAAGGTTTTAGAATATAAAGACAGTCTGAATCTGTATATTGAATATTCCGGTGATCACATAAAAATCTATAATTAAAAATGGAGTTGACAAAGTTCAATAAAGGTTTTTCCATTATAACTTTTTTTAACACCAAGCGAACAGGGTGCTAGGACTGATTAAGCATACCTTTTCATATATAGACAAGGACTCGTTCCTTATACTATATAAGACTTACGTTCATCCACACTTCGAGTACTGTGCACAGGCCTGGTCACCGTACTTGGAGAGAGATAAAAATCTTTTAGAAAAAGTCCAGAGATGAGCAACTAAGCACCAGAATTAAAAAGTATGAGTTATGAGGATAGGCTAAAAGTGTTAGGGTTAACATCGTTAGAAAATAGGAGAGACTGGGGAGACTTAATAGAAATGTTTAAGATTATGCAGGGTTTAGAAGTAGTAAACCCTGATGTATTCTTTTTACTAGAAGGGGGTACAAGGGACTGAGAGGCCAGACATATACTCTAGAAGCATATAGAAGTAAATTGAATATCAGAAAATTCTTTTTTAGCAATACAGCGGTGGAACTATGGAATAGATTACCGGAATATGTAGTGCTATCAATAGATGTAAATGATTTTAAGAATAATTATGATGTTTATTACACCACTGCAAAGGTTTAAGGTCCTAGACATTGTGTAAATATGATTGTTCTGATGTATGCTTGTATATACAAATTGTATACTTTCTTCACACTAAAATAAAAATGTCTAAAATGGTACATTTTAGAACATTTGTGTACAATGTGTGCAAGTTTTATCTGAATTAGTCAAATATCATTGAAGTTGTAATAGTACTCACGCACACACACCTTCTCTTATGTAAAAGGCAATCTGATAGAATTGCAGTGAAAGATAAATTAGAGAAATTCCTACCAGCCATGATTATCTTATCAAGCAGTGATACAGTCTACAGAGCTTGTTCAATAAGCTAGACCAGTGGTTCACGAAACAGTGCGCCCGGGCACACTGGTGTGCTCCAAGAAGTAGCTAGGTGCGTCCCCAGGCAACAGAGGAGTAAAAAAAATATGCAATTCTCCCCTCCAAAATTCACACTTCAAGATGCAGCAGCATCATCATCATCATACTACTACGACTCTTTGGCCCAACTATGACATAAGACCGCAATCATCCCACACCATTGATCCCTGTATAGAAGTTGAAAAATATAAAATAAAATTTTAAAAATATACAAATTCCAGATGGTGGCTCATAAGCTTGAACCCACGTCTCTCTTTTTAAAAAGGTATCTAGTTTTGTTTTATGCTATTTTTTATTTTGGGTTTTGCTTTTGCATCCACATATATATTGTTTCGAAATATTTATTGTTAAGTAAGTATCATGTGTTATTCCCGCTAGGGGGCGCTGTTTCACGTTCTGGAACGGGCAGCGATTGTTTATCAGTTGGAGAGAGAACGCTTTGTAGTACACGCATGTTAGGTTGACTACAGTCATTATATGAATAAAGGATTTCTGTAAGTACATAATATTTTGTTGCATTTTTAATTCTGTTAATATCTGTCATTAACCCAAGCATACATTGATAGCAGGAGCGTAGTTAAAAAAACAAAAAACAAAATGACAGACAATTTTAAAACAACAGATGAACGTTGGAATTTCCGAAGACCAAACAAAAAAAAACAATATGGCCGAAGTTGGACACATTGAACTGGATTTACCAACTTTTACGCCAGAAAATTATTGTAATTGGCGAAAACCGACTGAATGGGCCAGTAAATGCAACATAGAAAATGTAAAAGTCGCACCAACTGTATTTTTCTCTTTAATCGGCGCTGCTAGAGAAGCAATTTTGGATTTGGAAAATCTTTCAAATTTAAACACGGAAGATGGGTTATTTCTTTTGTATCAGACATTAGACAATCTTTTTGGAGTGAGCAGTGATGCTACGCCCAATGAGCAAAATAATACAAATAACGAAGAAATATCTTCCGAACAAACAAATATTTCTGTAAAAAAACGAAGCAGAAAACATAAGAAAAATAAATCTACGGTTACGGTTGATGTAAACAGCGACTCAGAACTTTTGTCGACTCGAATTTCAAATGACGCTAAGATAGAAATTGTGAAAAGTTCTTTCCTAGAACTTATTGAAGAGGTGACCAGACTCAAAACGGATTTGAAAAATAAAGATTCTGAATATGAAAAACTGATCGCCGTATTAAAATCTGAGCAAAATATACGCGAGCAAAATTATCAACAAGAATTACGACAGTGCAGGCGTAAATATTCCGAGGTACATAAAGAGTTAAAACGCTTAAAAGTTGATCATCAAAATCTACAAAAACGGAATACCCAGATTTTTCAACTAATAACTGTACAACTTGCAGAGTCCAGAATCGATGAATTTACAACAGAAGACAGAAGATCAGAATCAAAAAATAACGAATCTCTTTTTGCAGTGGACTGTGGTGAGGAACTTTTTTCTGAACAAACTGGTGAAAGGCTTGTTATTATTGAAGGTAACAAAACTGAAAATAAACAAGGAGATTCTTCAAGAAAAAGCCACCCCCAGTGATGTTATTACACAAATAGATGTTTCTAAGGAACTGGCACAGGTCCCACTAGTGAAACAAGAACACAAAGCTGACAACAAAACAAAACTCGTCAGAAAATCTGGTCCAACACAAATCTCAAAAAATGGAGAAAAGATAATTGTCTCTGACAGTGTGACAGAATTTTCTAAACAAGGATTTAAAGGACGTCCACCGGAGAATGCGCATAGATACAGAAATAAGAACTTTTCAAAACCCGCAAGACCTGATCACTCCAAATGTCATTGCCGTCGATATATCGGAAATTTTGGGCATATCCGGCGAGATTTCCCTTCCACGGACACCAGGACTAGCTACCAGTATTGGAAATCTGGCCAGATTGGTAAAGGCTGTCCTGCACCACGAATGTTCATAGATACACCGGGAGATACCCCATTGTTAAGGGTCCCAACAGCGTATCAAAATATCCGGAAAGTGCATTAAATTCTGATGAGGACTCCAATCCTATTATATAATACGTTTGTTCATTTTTAAAAATATAACACACACACACACACACATGCACCCTCCCAACCCTCATTGAGTCGGGAAGCTGAGACAGGGGGAATTTGAGCAAGACCAACATTTTCGTAGGAGCTCCTATACAATTGCAATGGACACCCATTAGGAATTAATCGCTCATTTCCTATATGATCTTTTTACTCCACAGTGACCATGGAGGTCAATAATATTAAAGTAGCAAGGTGGTATTCTGAGGACCCCTGGCGTTGGATCTGAAGTAGCCAGATTACACAAACCTTTAGAGAGACCAAGGAAACAGCCTAGGGATTAAGGCTGTGGTCTTTTGTATTTTGTGAAATACGTTTGAAGATTTACAGATTTTACTCAGAGAAGGTGAATGTCCAGAAGCAGACTGAAACTGATTTAATAAAACGGAGCTAACAAGTATCGCTCTTTAACTACATGCTCGAGGTAACTGAAGTTACTTACCACATGGTAATTAATATTGAAAGCAAAAAGAATGGAATGCTTGTTCGCTTTATGTAAGTTTGTCTACTACATAAATAGATGAACTTGAATGTCATCTTTGAAGATGCTGTCAATAGATGGACAGACAACTCATTCATGGATCAAGAAGAAATCACTTTCTCTGAAGAAAACATTAAAGACAATGTTAAAAAGATATTTATTTTTTATATATTTAATGGGACAAAAACAAAATATTTTTATTATTAAAAAAAAAAAAAAAAATTATATGCACACCCAAATAAAAAAGAAAAGAGGGAAAGTGCTGTTAAGTAAGTATCATGTGTTATTCCCACTAGGGGGCGCTGTTTCACGTTCTGGAACGGGCAGCGATTGTTTATCAGTTGGAGAGAGAATGCTTCGTAGTACACACGTGTTAGGTTGACTACAGTCACTATATGAATAAAGGATCTCTGTAAGTACATAACATTTACATTTCATATTGCAAAAAAATTTAACTTAATCATATGCTGATTTATTAAAATAAAAAAAATTAAATTTTAATTTTACTTAAAACTAGCCAAATAACATGGTTCACATGACGGTTTAAATTGAGTGACTAACCAGACCTATTTTTATTATTATTAACTAATCCTCTTCATAAGACCACAATCATACCACACCATTGAACCCTGTATAGAAGTTGAAAAATATAAAATAAAATTAAAAAAATATACAAATTCCAGATGGTGACTCTTAAGCTTGAAGCCACTGTAGTGTCTTCCAGTCGTGTCCCAGCCCGTGGGGTTCTCACTGAAAGGGAAAAGGATGAAGCAAAAAGGAACAAAGGACAAAGGCGAATGTGATGTTGATTGAACGCCGTCCGCTGAAGAACTAACTTCTTCGTCCGAACGGTCACTTTATTTTTTCCCCCGGTCTGCCTCGCGCATGACCGGGGATTCACTTCCGTTTTAGGGGTTTGTGGCAGGGGACGCTTTATGGGTTAGGGACTCACTTCCGTTTTAGGGGTTTGTGGCAAGGGACGCTTTGTGGGTTGGCGGAGGGGAGGCGAACTCGAGGAGTTCGCTCCCTTGTGTTGCCAGGGGCCGCAACACCACAGCCACGTCTCTCTTTTTAAAAAGGTAACTAATTAAACATAATCTTCTAAACACATTATGTTACGGCCATGTTAATTTTCTAACCACATGCTTTTATTCATCTATGTCAGTGGTTCTCCAACAGTGCACCTGGGCTCACTGGTGCGCCTCAAGAAGTAGCTAGGTGCGACCCAAGGCAACCGAGGAGCAAAATTACATCCTTGCATGTTGCTTCACAGGAAGGAAATATTGTGGTAGTCAAAAATTATGGTTATTCATTTCAACCCTTAGGTGAAACATCTGTGCCTGAGCTCCTGAGGAGAAAAGCTCGAATTAATAAAAAATATTCATCCACTGATTGCTGAAATGTTTTTGTCTAATTCATTTCATCTTTACAGTCGGTTAGCTGTATAAGTCAAATATATTTCTTAGTGAAGGTAGGGCAACGAGTTGTCACTAGGGTTGGCACCTTCAAGGTGGAAAAATAAGCCAGCAGTCCAATGTCCAAGGGACACAAATGAAGCGGGGGTCTGGGAGTCCTCCCCCATGAGATTTTGAGTTTCAGACATTTCATTTTCTGCATTCTAATGAATCTTTATGCAACAATTTGTGCTTTTTATGCATCAATTTCAAAGTCCAAGTCTGCTACTCTCAACATGAATGTAAACGGTGATAAAGAGTGAATACAAGTAAAGCACATTTGCATCAATTATTTTAAGGATTAAAACATCAGATCAGAGACAAGGGCAAAATGTTTGGTCTCTCAAAATAAACTATTTGGAAGAAGCAAAAACCCATTGATAAACTCTGAAATAGCAAATGACCTGGTAGACCAGAGAGACCACTATGTTGGATAACTGAACATTACATTTATTTGTGAAAATAAATTCAATTTGTTACGGTCAAACCGATCAGAACAACTCTATTATAACTAAATTTATCTAGGTTATATGAACCACCCACCCTCACTTCATTTTCTTCTACGCGTACCTTTTTGTACCTGAAGCAATGCCTTGTCCTTCAAAACCATTGTGTGGAACTCGGCATAGGACAGGTCAAGAGCAAAACTCTACCCCATTATGGAAAGTTATCATTTTCAAGATGGCGTCCAAGTTGACTGTCAAATTAGTTGGCTGCATTTATGAAAAAAACCCACCCTACCTCCCCCAAAGAATCACAACAAAAGGTTTCTCAATGGTTTTTTGTAGTATCAGGCATGCTCAATGGCATACTAAAAGTCTACCACAGTCTGACCACTGGAATGGTATCATTTTTGTACAATTACAGACATACGGTTCTGGTCATAAGTTTACGCACACCCTTCAAAGATTTTCACATTGAGTATTTTCTAATATGTAACAAAACAAGCATCAAAAGCATATTTAAATCAATCTTACAAAAAATTCACAAAGACAAAAGTTTACGACACCTGGAACTAATACTTTGTTTCCACCTTTAGCAAATATTACAGCTCCCATGGGATCCGAGTTCTTGAAGATTTGTGGGTTTTCTCTCATACACAACTCCCTTCAATTTCCCCAACAGAGGTTCTATGATGTTGAGATCTGGAGACTGAGATGGCCATTCTAATATTTCTTTGATTTCGTTGTCCATTAATCATTTTTTAGTAGTTTTTGCTGTATGTTTAGGGTCATTATCTCGGTGGAATATCCAATTGATGCTTATTTCCAAGTTTCTCATAGACAATTTTAGATTTTCTTATAAAATTTCCTGATTTTGATCATTGTTCATTTAGCCATTTACCTTGATAAGCTGATCACAGCCTTTGGCAGTCGTGCACCCCTAAACATCCACCTCAATGCTTTACAGTTGGGATGGTGTACTTTTCTTGGTATGATTGGTTTACTTCATGCCAAACAAATGTTTATAATTATGCCCCAATTTTCGTTTCATAAGCCCATATCATTTTATCCCAAAATATTGTAGGTTTGGTATTGTGGTCATTGGAAAATTTTAGGCAATTAGTTTTGTGTTTATGTGTCAAGTATGGTTTCATCCTTGCCCTTCTCCCAGCTAACCAAACTTTTGAGTGGCGTCTTATAATGTTGATGGAGATATCGATTTCTGCAACTCATACTGTTGCCTGAAGATCGGATCATTTT
This sequence comes from Architeuthis dux, assembly GCA_006491835.1. NCBI lineage: Eukaryota > Metazoa > Mollusca > Cephalopoda > Oegopsida > Architeuthidae > Architeuthis > Architeuthis dux. The sequence continues at coordinate 1,678,796 of VCCN01003440.1, read as the reverse complement.
TCTTGGCCTATCGTGCAATCAAGTGTAGTGTCAGGGGCGTTACTTTGCTTGGTCATCCTTACCTTGGCTTGGTGATAACAGACCCACTTGATTTCCACTTATTTAGTATCAATCTTAAGGTATGAATTGACATTTTTAGAGCTTAGGATATGTTCATGTGTGGCTTGCCTTTCTTGTGCAGCTTGACTACCCTCATTCGTCGTAGGTCACGAGATATTTCTTTAGATTTAACCATGATGTTAACTGGAAAAATTAAACAATACATTTATAAAAAAATGTTAAGCATTTTTGAAAGCGGGGGTGCGGGGACAGGATTGCAAATTGCTCATGGATGTTTTTATGGTTTTTATTTTCATATTTACCTTCCCTTAAATGTGTGTAAGGAGGCATACAAAGACGTTATGGATTGAGTATTTATATTTTGTCCTTATCAAGATATTTAAAATATTATTTTAACTAAAAATATGTTGTGTTCAGGTTCATATTAACATTGAAAAGTACATAATCAACACATGGATACATAATCAACACATGGATACATAATCAACACATGGATACATATTAAGTGTAATTACTGTAAAACCTGGGAATGTACACAAACTTATGACCACAATACTTCATGAGTTATAGATGTTTTCATACAGCAGTACACAATATATTCCTGGATCCACCCCAAAATGTAATCACTTCTTCATTACGATGTGGCTTACCCTTCCATAAAATTTCATTGAAATTCATTGAGAAAATTCAGAGATATTGTGCGGACAGACAGGAGTGGATACAGACATATATGAAAAAAAATGAAAAAATATCTTTCAATCCAAAAAATATTTTGGGATCCACCCCATACTTGAAACTTTCTGTGTTGATTTGTCTCTAGAAAAGGTGTCACCTGGTGATGTTTCAAGGGTTATAATGCTTTAATCTGTTGATACTCATATACTCGGTTGGAATTCTTCTGAAAAAAACTCTCTGAAATGTGTGGCAGTTTAGCCAAGTTAGATATGAGTAGGACATTTTAAATTTTTAGGAATGAAAGAGGATAGATTGAACTATAATTCAGCAAAATTTGAAACCTTTTTCCCACTGACTAAGTTACTTTTCATGCATTCATAAAACACATAAAACTAGGTTTTTACTGTAATGGTCCTATGTTTTGATCATCAGAAAAGTATCTAATGCTTTTAAACTCTGTTTCAATCTTTTACACAAAGAAATGCATCAACTGAATATAATCCAGTGGAATTTTTATTTTAACACTTATTCCTAATTATACAATACTATTAATTCCCAATTATACAATACTATTAATTCCTAATTATACAATACTATCAATTCCCAATTACACAATACTATTAATTACTAATTTTACTATAGATTCCATAGTAACTAATGCTTAACTCATTAGCTTTGTGAGGTATGAAAGCGATGAGGTAAGTATATCAGATATGGTTCTTTTTGAGTTGTCGGGGGTCGGTGCACAAAGTAAAAAACAGTCAAACACCTCTGAGCTAGCAGCCGGTTGCATGTGTGTGATAAGAACTTAAAAAGCAAAAGTAAGTTTTACTGGACTGGTCAATGAACCAATTAATATTTTTACTAATATCATCATCTTTGTTTTTTATTCTGATGCATTGTATTTATTTATTAATTATAATTAGTTTAGAAACAAAATGTTTTATTTAGTCTTGTGCAAAATAGATTTTTTTCAAGAATAACAGATCAACATCTGAATTAAGGTATAGTATTACCCTGTAGTCAAACTAATAAATTAATGGACTAATTAATCACAGCTACCCACAACACTGGTTTATTGCCGGGTTTAGGTTATTCATGTGTTCTGACATTTATATGTATTCTATGTATCCGGACTTCATCCAGCCCTACACATTCATAGTAGAAACTTGAAATTTTGCACACACACTCCCCTCAATGAGTAGGGAAAATGTTGTTCTTTTTTTTGAAAACTTCCCCCCTAAATAGGGTTTTTTGAGAGGCGTTCAATATGCAATGTAAGTTTATGCTAAATTGATCACCAGTTTATGCCCGCTTGTTTTTTGAAAATTCAGACCTTTTTTTAGTGATCACAGCCCACCAAAAGGCGAGAGAAGTAACTTTTTCATTGTTTGGTTTTATTATGAGTGAAGGAAAAAAAATGTCTGCTTGTTTATCTAAGTTCATGTGAACTAGGATGACATT
>VCCN01003440.1:1631699-1651504 GCA_006491835.1 Architeuthis dux | reverse complement strand
ATTAACTTAGTTGCTCATCTCTGGACTTTTTCTAAAAGATTTATGTCTCTCTCCAAGTACAGTGACCAGGCCTGTAGAGAGAGAGACTCACATACACTCACTCACACACACACACACACACACACACACACACAAACAGTGCATCAGCAGCAGCCATTATAAGTCCACTGCTGGACAAAGGCCTTTCCCATCTCCTTCCATGACGACCTAGATTGTGCTAACCTCTGCCATGTCTTACCGGCAAACTTTTCTATCTCGTCCCTCCATCTTGTATCTGGTATTTTTCTACTTCGTTTACTGTCCCATGGGCTCCAATCGGTTAATCTTTTCCCCCCTCTATTATCATCTCTTCTTGCTAGGTGACCAGCCCATCTCCATTTTTGCTGCTTAATTATTTGTATAATATCCTTCACTCTAGTCCTCCCTCTGATCCATGTTGATTTTTTTCTATCTTTTAGAATTATTCCTAGCATTGCTCTTTCCATGGCTCCCTGTGCTACACTGAGTTGGTTTTCAGCTTGTTTTGCATAGACACATATACATATTTCTATGCATGTGAGCACACACACACACACACACACACACACACACACAGGGTGTCCCCTAAATTGTATCAACACTTTTGTTTATATTAGTTATGATTCTTACCTGAAAGATCATTGAACTTTTTCATAAAAAAGAATAAATGTTCCAATAAACTTTAGAAAGAAAAGCTTTAGATGTTTAACCCTTTAGGTGCCATGTTTTTGAAGACAATTTTGTAAATTTGACTTTGTGTTTTTTGAAGTGTTATAAAGGGAGAAGGTTACTGTTATAATGAGCAAGGTTAGCCATATGCGCTGGAGAAGATTCGATGTATCTTTCTTTCTCTGTTTGTGCATGCAGTAAAAAGAATGGTGCATATGCACAGTGCAATAATGAAATAGAAATGAATGGAAAATAATAATGATATATAATACTTCATCTAACAAAAGCAACTAATAAAATTAAGATGAAGCTATAAAGTAGTCATAAAAATTGAAAATAATAATGATTTATAATACATCAAATAAAAAACGGAAAAAACATTTCAGTAGTCGATGAACAAAACTTTTATATCAGCATCAACTGATATACATACTCATCACACTTTTTGCTTTCATTTGTTGCTAAAAAGGGTGAGATCTAGTGATAAAACCACTAGATTGGCAAATCTGTGGTGGAAGTGGGACGGATATAATACTGCTACTGGACATGTTTTGAAAATTTTATGAGGCACACTTGGGAGATAGTTGTAGCACACTATCAGCAAGGTTGCCAGATGTCTTTTGCCACACAAAACAAAATTTGTATGGTCTTAGGACCAAATCAAGTAGCTTCAGTACCAAAATAATCAAATAACTTTAAATCCATCATCAGACCAAATTTGTATGGTCTTGGGACCAAATTGAGTAGCTTCATTAAATCCATCATCAGACTAAGCTTGCAGGAAAAATGGATTAAAATACATATTTTTTTATCTATTGTTCATGTATATTTATATCATATCATATCATTCATGTGTTATACCGAATGTTTGCTTCAGTACCAAATCTTTATTTTCAGAACCAAATAGCTTTGTTCAATAACAAATTTTCCCAATTAGTGAAAGGTTTTATTGATTAGCACCTCTTCTCTAATGAAACTGAAGTGATCTTACCTGAGAAGGACTGATTAGTCAATCTTTGTGGACAGTATCCTTCAAACGATCTTGTTAGAGAAACTAATTAATAATGTAAGTAGTTGTAGCAGGTATTTATTCACTTCCCCAGATAAATCTTATAGTAATGTAAGTACCAGGTCTGGTTAGTCACTCAATAGAGACCGTCATCTGACCAACATGTTTTGGCAGCATGCTGTGTTGGGGGTGATCAATCAAAAAATTGGAATAAGCAGTGATCAATGAATTAGTTACTTCTCTCGGAAAAAAAGTTTGTTTTCTAAAAACCAGCATGAATGCTGCCGGACACAAACTAGTGATCAATTTAGCATGAACTTACATTGCAAATTTAACTAAAAACCTATTTTTGTGGGGGAATTTACAAAAAACAACAGAACCGTTTTTTCTAGACATAATAAGGAGTAAATGTTGAAATCTTCAGCCCTCTAGCTCCATTGGTGGGGCCTGATGCTTACAACTTGAAAACTGAAGAAATCTATGTTGATAGGTTTGGTGACAGTTTTGGTTGATGGTTCCCAACAGTAATTGTTGTAATGAGCAACAGTAGCCAAACATTTTCAACATCAAGTTGATTGCTCTCAAAGGTGTTTGATACCTTTGTTTAACTTTCCTGATTAATTCTGAAAGGCTGTCTCTGCAGCTTAATTATGTTCTGAGTAGACCAACACAGATATAGTCTCTATTAGCAAAACACTGCCTACTTTGATTGCTACCCCCAGGGACCAATGAGTCTATGGGTCGGTGCTGCCTAGCACTTAATCAGTAGGCTGATAACCTGATTGGTCTCCCTAGTTTCAACACTATTATCTACTACTGAGAACCTACTGCACTCTACATTAATTAGAGGTGTCTCTATATATACTTGAATATACTTGAAATAGGCTTTTTTGGACAGCAGTTAATTGTGTTGTATAGCGGGGTGAATGGATAGAAAGGAAACTCGAAGACTTGCTTGTAAAAATATCTTGACATATTTTTATTTCATAGCATACATCTTTGTCAGCCGGAGAGTGAAGAGTGGGAGAGAGATAAGAACTGTCAGTCTGTCCCCAACGGCTACGCTGAGTTTTCTGTCCAGATCTGCTCTCTGTGTTTGAAATTATTTGAATATAATTGAAATAGGCTTTTTTGACAGCAGTTAATTGCGTCATTAAGCCAGCTTCAGTGTAGTTGGGCTTGATTTAAACTAATAAGAAAAATGGAAGTTAAATTTGGTATGTCCGATATCAGAATAAAGATTATTTTAAAATATATTGATATTCTCGGATGTGACCGTCTTTTCACTTAGGCTGTTCCATGCATTTGCCACTCTTGCCGATAGGACATTTTCTCTAACACCAGTGGAGGTCTGAATTTGTAGTTTATATATAAAGTTATCAACTAATTATTGATGTCCCAGGTCATGTAGGTGGGGTCCCAAATAAGGTCCAGCAAATATACTTGAAATTGTGCTTTCTGTACAGTCTGTACTGTCTTGTACGCCCAGCGTTCTCCTTTGCGGCTTGAATCTAAGACTGAAACATATTTTGTAAAGAACAAACTGTTTCAAGGGTTGTGGCAAAGCGATTACTAATTTATATATAATATATTATTATGCTCAAATATTTTGTTTAACTGACATCTGAAATCGAGGTCAGCGCTACTATACCAGCTGTAACCTAGTAATACCGAAGCATAGTCATTTATTCATTTGTTATTTACTCAGTGGCTAACTGGCATGGATCCAGGACATGGTACCCAACGAGTTCACCACCTAACAATACACCACCTGCTGTTTAGTGTTTTATAAATCTTTTTTACTTTTATAGCTAATTTTTGTTTTGTATAAAAGATTTGTTTTAATGTAACTATTACTGTTAAGATCTTACTGAGTCGAATATAGAATAAAAAGTAGAAAAACATTTTTTCTGCAAATGTAAACATGTTTTCTAACCCGGTTATCTCTGGTTTTATATAGTCTACAGCAATAATATTTAGTTGATAATTTTCTACAATCTTTCTTTTATTATTAAAACAAAGATTATTACGATTGGGATGAATTTTCCATACAGCTATGAATTATTAGGTGGTGAAATGCATACGGTGGTGAATTGTTAGGTGGTGAATTTTCCATAACCCACGGCTATGAATTGTTAAGTGGTAAATTGTGAGGTAGTGAATTGCATATGGTGGTGAATTGTTAGGTGGTGAATTTTCCATAACCCACGGCTATGAATTGTTAGGTGGTAAATTGTGAGGTAGTGAATTGCATACGGTGGTGAATTGTTAGGTGGTGAATTTTCCATAACCTGCAGGACGCACACTAAAAATCGTGGAGAAAATGTAGGAAAGATTCTTTCAAGATTCTTTTGCATTAATCATTATGTTGCATTCGTTATTATCATCATCACCATCAGACGTTATAAGTCCACTGCTGGACAAAGGCCTTTTCCATCTCCTTCCATGATGACCTATCTTGTGCTAACCTCTGCCACATGTTACCAGCAAACATTTCTATTTCATCCCTCCATCTTGGATTTGGTCTTTTCCTACTGCATTTACTGTCTCATGGGCACCAATCGGTTAGCCTTTTGCCCCATCTATTGCCATCTCTTCTTGCTAGGTGGCCAGCCCATCTCCATTTTTGCTGCTTAATTATTTGTATAATATCCTTCACTCTAGTCCTCTCTCTTATCCATGTTGATCTTTTTCTATCTCTTAGAGTTATTCCTAGCATTGCTCTTTCCATGGCTCTGTGCTATTCTAAGTTGGTTTTCAGCTCGTTTTGTTAATTTCCATGTTTCGCATCTGTAAGTCATGTCTGGTAGTATGTAACCGTTGTATACTTTACGCTTTAGGCACATTATTATTATGAAGACAACAAAATCAAGAAAAGTTTTTTCTGTCTATTTCGTTGTTAAATCGTATCTTCGTATTATCATCTTTTATGCTGATTTTTGAAGATTACTTCAAGCTTTATGAAAAAGATTTGGAAAATTTTGATATCACAAAAACGCATCAAATAACTCTTAACTACTAAAATGTAACAAATACAAGGGATGTCTGAAAAGTAAGGTACAAACATTTACTAATCCAACATGTTTATTACTATACAAATAAAACATTGTACATATGTTACCATCACTACTATACTACTTTTCCATGTAGTTGCCATCAAGTCACATTGGTGCACGAGTGCATAAATACACTCCTCAATGAAGGTGACGTCAAGTGACTGGAGCCACTCTTGCAACAACAAGTGTCATCTGAGTGGAACGGCTTCCCGGATAAATGTCTTTTGAGGTGCCCAATGATAATCTGAATGCACCACGATGAATGTTTCAGCAGAAAAATTAATGTCTGTTCTTAAAAATCTTCTAAAAATAAAATAGTCTTCATACAAACTTGACTCGAGGAAAATTAGTTAATTCAATCATTAATTAACTGGATTTTGAAAAGATATTACATAAAATTTTGCTGACTAAAATTCTGTTCGACAAAATGTCCGTTTGACAAAACGTCTATCAACTATCTGTGAAAAGACTGAGAGACGTTTTTTATGATAATTTTTAGTTTAACGAGCCTAACCTAATCAAGATAACCATCTTACGATGACGAACTGTCTCTAACCTGGTCATGCTGACCTAACTGGCAGTTCTTTCCATGAAACCCTGAATGTAGTCTACCAGGCGGAACCTATTCAGATGTGTATCAATGCTTAAGATAATTCCTATAATTCATACATTTTTTAATTTCCAGAACTTTTTAAATAACTTCCCTAAAATATATGGGTCATTCCATATCAAATCACTTAATGGGCACCATCTTGGATTTTGATGAAATTTCAGTAGGTGATACTTTTTCCAGAGAAAATTAAACCACCGGATCAGAAGTTATGACAAATTGAAATTTACTTAAATTTACATGTCGCGAGCAGAAGAATATCTCTGTGAAAAGAATTCCTATTACAAGCGGAATTGTGTTTTAAGCTGCCAGTTCATCTTTTGTGATGGAGCATCATGAATAGAATGTGAAACACAAGGCACAACAACTAAAGGCTCTCAAATACATGATAATTCTGCAGCACAACTATCTAAAGGTGAAACTCATGAGGTTGTATGTGAAGAGAGTCTGTGTGACAAGACAGGCGCTGGAACTGGAGTTTCTGCAACAGAAATTGGTATACAACAGGAAAAAGATGCTGATCTTTTTGCCAGGCCAAGAGTAAATGAGAGAGCTTTCTGTTCAACTGCATCCAGGACAACCACAAGATGATAGCTCCTCACATTTTCATCAAAAAGTATATTTAGGAGAAAAATGGTTCTTAGCATTATTCTAACTATAATTGAAGAAATCTGTGTGTATGTACTGCAGATTACTCAACAACTGGCCATTGTACGGAGTTGACATTCGCCAGATATAGTCAGTGCACAAGGCAGTGCAGTGTCGAGTTTGGTTTTTGGATCAGCAGTTATTGAAAAATCTAATAAAAATAAAGAATTACAGATTATAGATCTTTCTTCTTAGTTTCTATAAATTATCTCCCTCAACGTCTGCGTTTTAGAATTATCTAAATTTAGATAATAAAAATCTAAATTGGCAACACTGATGAGAAATGGCTAAAATACTTCAAAGCTGTAGTTTCATACGACAGACGGATGGAAAATTATTTTACATGACAATTATGACAGGCTGCTCAACACACCATATCAACCAACCCCTTCTAAATATGCACCTTTGGAATGGGCACTGTCCTCGTACAATGAATCTAATAATTCACCCTACTGTACAGTAAATAACAATTCACCCTACTGCATACAGTAAGGAAAATGAAAGCAATTCGCGTATGGCGGGTATGAAAAACTGGAAGCTTATACACCAAAGGATTAATGATATTTAACTCAGTAAAAAATCTAATTATTCAATATGTCACTCCATGCACACCTTATTATCTATCTATCTGTCGGCTGGGGCCTAGAATATGTCGACTGCATCCCCTGCAGAGGGGTGGGGGCCACCTGTTCTTTCACCAAAGCTGCAAGACTCTATTTAAAAAAACAAATAACCTTTCACCAAAGTCGCAAAACTCTATTTTTAAAAAAGAACCTTTCACCAAAGTCGCAAGACTCTATTTAGAAAAAAAAGAACCTTTCACCAAAGTCGCAAGACTCTAGTTAAAAAACAAAGAACCTTTCACCAAAGTCGCAAAACTCTATTTAAAAAACAAATAAACTTTCACCAAAGTCGCAAAACTCTATTTAAAAAACAAATAACCTTTCACCAAAGTCACAAAACTCTATGTAGAAAAACAAATAACCTTTCACCAAAGTCGCAAGATTCTAGTTAAAAAAAACAAAAAAAAAACCTCCAACTTTCAGAATTTTAAACTGATTTTGGCATTAAATGACCCATCAAGGATTGATATACCATTAAACAAATCAATCAATTCTTATCAATCTATCATTATTTTCTACGATATAATCGGGTTTAACTTCTTTTTTCTCTTTTTCTTTCATTTTAACTTTACTACAATTCTTCTTTACCATTTATTTCATTCCTCTTTCGCCTTTTATTTTATTCTTCTTTGCTTTTGGTGTAAATTGTTTTCTCAACTTTCCTTCCCTTTCACCACCCTCTCCATTGTTCACTTCAAGTACAGGTTCATGGATAGGTTTTTTTAAAATGTGCTGTTCTAATTGAAAACGTGCACTTCTGAAGGCAAATGTGAGCAGTTCAAATACAGAAATGTAGCATTGATTCTTCAAATAACGTCAAGTAAATATTAAAATAATGCTTTCTTTTCATTTTTGTATGAAGTATTATATTCCTCATTGCAACTGAGAACAACAAAAATAACAGTTCTAAAATACAAAGGAAATCTAACACAAAGTGTAGCAAAAGATGTTGGTTGTTCCCAGTAAGCTGTGTGTAAAATTTGGTGCAAGTCTAAACAGAATGGGAGGTTATAAAGGAAATCATACAGGTAGACCCCAGAAGCCAGGATATCAGGATAGAAAACTCAAAACAATATGCCTTGAAAATAGAAAATGCACAAAACAAATAAAAAAACAAATGTGTTTGTGACAGAACTGTAAGAAATCGGCTGAATGAAATGGGATTTACATATAGTAAAACCAAACCAAAACCAGCACTAAAACCATGTAGTGGCGGTACGGACTGCAAGGTCGAACCCGAGCCCTCTGCCCAACCACAGCCGAAGAGACTCCGTGTGGAGGCACTATTGGAACATCCAGGCTCCCTGCTCATGTTTTGCTGCGTCAGACACTCTGCATACAGGCACTTGAATCACTCCTTGGCATGATATAAGTGGCTGAATTCACTTTTGACTGCAGTCTGACGAACGTTGTTGGCATAGAGCAAATATTGGAAGGAAGAGGTGTCCTGTGTCCTCCCGTTTTAAAGAGACTTTGTGGTCTGCGGTCCTCCCGTTTGAAAGAGACTTTTCTACTACAGAAGGAAACAAGTTTATAGTGGGCTAAAGAGAAGCAATCATGGAATGTGGCTGTTTGGATGAAAGTAATATTCAGTGATGAATCACGAGTCGGCATTGGCCAAGGTGGTGATGCTGGAAATTTTGTCTGATGTTGTTCCAATGAAACATATAAAGAAGATTGACTGCCTGAAAAAAATATCCCCACTCATTTATGATATGGGGTTGCATGACAGCTAAAGGACATGGGGTTGCATGACAGCTAAAGGACATGGGGAGATGACAATCATTTCCTCAACAGTCAATGCACAGGTGTACATTGACAGTCTGGGCACTTTTCTCATCCCATCGATAGAAAATAGGTTTGGTGGTGATGAAGTCATTTTCGAAGATGATATTGCATATTGCCACAGAATAAAGAGTCCTAGAGCTTTTTCAGGAAAAGCATATCAACTCAATGACAGCAAACAGTCCAGACCTCAATCCGAGTGAAAATCTATGGTGGAAATATACAAAAAATGGTCTATGACAAATCTCCAACCTGCAAAGCTGATCTGTCAACAGCTTTTCAAAAGTTGGAACCAGCTTGGAGAATATTGTTTTTCATTAATGGAGTCCATGCCTCAAAGAATTCAGGCCGTCATAAAAGCCAAGAAGGAACAACAATGTACTAATTGTAATTTGTTTGTTGATGATTCCATAATTTTTTCCTCTACTTTTGATCTGGAAAAAAATATTGCATTCATTTAAATAATTTAATCTAGTTTTTTTGCAGTATATTTCTCAAAGCCAGAATGTTCAGCTATTAAACGAAAATTGTTTTGTGTCATATCTGTGATTTGTTTATTTGCTGCAAAGTAAAAAAGCTGGGTGAACATTCTATAATTGTGCTGATTCCATCATTTTTGACAAGGATGGTAATCCATTTTGCTGGTGTAGTTGGTCCTGAGACCCAGCCTGGACGAGAGACCTATCTCTATATCTTCGCTTTTCGAATAGATTTATTCACTAGCATAGTACCTGTCAGAAAAGTTGAGATTATTTATGTATGGATAAATTGTACAAATATATATTTTAGTATAAATGTATTTATTGCAAACAAAAAACAAAGCATATCTCAAACGATATTCATTTTTCTGTCGATTTTCTACAACTCTTCATATTTTCTGTGTTTTAATAATTTTACAATTATAAGTTAACGGAATTGTGTAAAAAAACAAATTTCTTTTTTAATATGAGAAAAACAACAATTCATGAAAAATTAGAGATGCCTATATTTGTTTTCTGTCCTACCACAAAGACAGCAGCAGTAATAGTAGTATTGATGTAGATATGAACACATAACTGTGTGCTTTAGCATATGCAAACACACAAACACTTTGCTTTACCCCCATCCTCTCTTTCTGTTTGCTTTAGCATGACAGGTACCAACAAACAAACAATAAAAGTGACAGCTTTTATATAATAATATCTTCACTGACAGGCCTGATAAGAGTTAATTAAAGGTTTTAGCTGTTAACTTCCAGTAGGGAATATCTAACATGGCTGTACCTTGAACTTTCTCAGGCAATTAACGACATGATGTCAGGAAACATTTTTCACATTTAATAACATAAAGGACACACTTCCTACAAAATGACTGGAAAAGAATCACCCAGAACAAATATAATCTATGCAAAGATGGGTTCTTTCTATGAACTGAAAATTATCTGATAAAAAGCAACAAAAATAAGATGAAAAGAAACTGTTTTTTTTCTTATCCCATTCCTTATTGTCTCTAGTTAATTTATATTCTTTTTTTTTTTTTTTTCAGGTTTTGTATTTTTTTCAATTTTTTTTCAAATTTTTTCCAGAAATAAAAACAAAAAGAGAATATCTGGTAAAAATAAAAATAAAAAGTATTTTTATTTTTAACAGATATTTTCTTTTTGTTTTTTCCAGAATTTTTAACATTTTTTTTTCCACATTTTTTTTACTTTTTACTTTTTCCACATTTTTTTACTTTTATTTTTTCCACATTTTTTATTTTTATTTTTACCAGATATTTTCTTTTTGTTTTTTCTTAATTTTTCACTGTTTATTTTTATCAGATTTTTCATTTTCATTTTTACTTTTTTCCAGATTATTATCATAGGGGATTCCTCACACTACAATTTGCCCTAACCAAAAGTCTGGTGGAATATCTCCAGCCTCAAAGCACTAATTTCTTTAATCAAACAAAATTGGTTCTCCAGCGCCATCCATATCCACCTTTTAATGATGACAAAATGACAATGGTTCTTCAGAACCAATTCCCTTTCATCTTGATTATAAGCTTTGAGCTTATGGCTCTGAATATCGTCAAAGACATTGTTGAAGAAAAAGAGAAACGACTTAAGGTAAATATTTGTTTCTATAATGCTGATTTTCAAGGCAACCCCTCTCCACTTGCGAGATTGGTGCAACACAATCTTCCTATGTCCATTTTGCTTTGTGCTGTACTAAACTAAGCCTAGGGCCCTGTCGGCTGGGGCCTAGAATGCGCCAACTGCATCCCCTGCAGAGGTGTAGGACACCCCAACCAGGGGGCTACCTTTTCTTTCACCAAAGTCGCAAGACTAGTTAAAAGAAAAAACTTTCACCAAAGTCGCAAGACACTATTTTAAAAAAATAAAAATAATAACCTTTCACCAAAGTCGCAAGACTCTATTTTGGGGGGAATTTGAAGCTGATTTCGGCATTAAATGACCCATCAAGGGTTGATATGCTGCTAAACAAATCAATCAATATAAACTAAGCCTAGTAAATACTGAGCCTGTATTAAGAAGGCTTCAAAGCAATAAAAAGTAGATATTTTCTATAGTTTTAAGAAGGGTCATTAATATTCAAATGGTTCTTTTCTATAGTTTTGAGAAGTGTCATTAATGTTCAAATGATTTTACACCTGAAGAAGGCTGAAGAATGGATCGGCCGAAACGTTGTGTTTACAACACAAATAACAAGAAGGAGTTCAATCGTCCAAAGAACCATTTGAACAATAAAAAGTAGTATTGGGGAAAAAAATTGTATCTTCGATGCTGGGGCAATACGGTTCATACGGTTTCCTTCTTTTTTGTTAGAAACTGTCAACAAAACTGTCAACATGGGTTTCTTCAGTTTTCAAGTTGGTCTGGCTATGTATGTATGTATCACGTGTACAGGCCGCATCAATTGAGCTATAGGGCTGAAAATTTAAACATTTACTCCTTATGTTTAGAAAAAAACGTTTTTTTTGTTTTTTGTAAATTACACCCCCAAATAGGTTTTTAGCAGGGGGTTCAATTTGTAGTTTAAGTTTATCCTAAATTGATCCCTTACTTTGTGTACAGCAGCATTCATGCTTGCTTTTTTGAAAATTTAGACTTTTTTAATGATCACTGCCCAACAAAAGTGCAAGGAAAGTAACTTATTCATTGATCAACCCTTTGTCCAATTTTTTAATTGATCACCCCAACTTGGCATGCTACCAAAAGAATTTGGTGACGTGACGGTTTCTATTGAGTGACTAACCAGACCTGTTTTATGTATCCACTGCTTTTGGTAACACAAGATTACTAGTTCTCATAGGTGAAAACAACAAAAATATGGTGCTGAGAAGCGGATGTAAGGAGTGAGTTTAAAAGTGTGAATCATCTTCTACTAATCCATGAGAGTCTTTGTGGCTGATTGGTAAAAGCAGCTAGGCATAAACTAGACTCCATCTGGCAATGAGGGTGTGAGTTCGATTCTCATCAAAAACTTATTCTTTATTATCCAACCGCGTTGTTATTTGTTGCCATAGAAACAACAACCAGCATTGAAAGTTGTACATAAGAGCAACTGAAATTAAGATGAAGGTAAAAACTAGTCAAATTTGATAAAAAATAATGAGAATCTAGCATTCCAGGGGAAATTATGCTGTGTGGGGGTGATCAATTAAAAAGTTGGAAAAAGCGGTGTTCAATGAATAAGTTACTTCTCTTGCCCTTTGTTGGGCTGTGATCACTAAAAAAGGTCTGAATTTTTTAAAAAACAAGTGGGCACAAACTAGTGACCCATTTAGCATAAACTTACATTGAAAATTGAACCCCCTCTACAAATCTATTTTGGAGGGAAATTTTCAAAAAACAAAAAAAATCATTTTCCCTACACATTGAGGGGAGTGTGTGTACAAAATTTCAAGTTTCTACTATGAATGGTTATGGCTGGGCAAAGTCCGGATACATAGATACATATAAATGTCTATGATAATTATAAAGACATTTAATCAGTTGGGAACCTATATTTGCTCGGTGCCTGTGTGAACACTGCTAAATGAGCAGCCTAAATCGTAAATGTAAATAAAGAAACAAGCTTTGTGCTGGGATCAAACCTGCGTCCACCTTGGAACCAACCGTATATGTATGTTCTGCTCTACCCACTGAGCTAACGATACGTTCATGGGAGGCAGGAGTCTTTAGCTGTATACTTCGTCGGTCTCTCTACTCACATGTTTGTATTTAGGCACAAATATAATGTGGGGTTAGGTTATTCAAGTGTTCAGACATTATTATGAAATCAAATAATGGATAATTTTATATCTGACAGAATATGATAATTATAAAGACATTTAATTTGTTGAGAACCTATATTTGCTCAGCATCGGTGTAAGCAACAGCTAAACGAGCAGCCAAAATCGTAAATGTAAATAACATGTATGATTTAGGCCGCTTGTTAATTAAATGTCTTTATAATTATCTTATTCTGTCAGATATAAAATTATCCATTATTTGATTTCATAATAATGTCTGAACACCTGAATAACCTAACCCCAGCAATAACCCAGTGTTGTGGGTAGCAGTAATTAATACTGTGTTGTTGTCATTATTTGAAATCCAGTGTTTTTGACAGCCAACACAGATGTGACCAACAAGTTGTCTAGAATTTCCCACTCGACATTCCTTAACAACAGCAGTTCCATTGTTGGAATTCTTTTATAGAAATTCATTTTGTTCTCACAAATGATATGATATACACCTCAAACCCCCGAAACAAATATCACATATTTGACATTTAGACAGCAAACATATGCTATCACCGTTAACTTAAATGTGAGGCTGCACCAAAGATGATAACGCTACACAATGCAGGGTAGCATTGCTTGCTTTGGCGGCTCAGCATAGCTGAGACGGTCATAGAGAAATCTTGTTGCTTGTTTGCTGTAACTGGTGCTGGGTTGACAAAACAAAACTGCCTTTTTTTCTTTTTAACTACAACCTCTTTATGTCACAGTGTGAATATCTTTAAGACACACGCCAGTCATGGTATCGAGGGGCAACGATCAAACAACTACCACACGAGATGGGAATAAGGGATTTAATGGGAAACCTCTAATGATGTACAACAGTGAAACAACACAGAAAAACAACAACGCCTGGTTGGGTTTTTTGGGTGAACCAATAATTGATTTATATATAAACAAAAAAAGATTAGGGGGAAAGAAAAACCTGGTTGAGAAAAAACAGCTTTGTTTAACAGTCATTAGTCCTTTCTTAAGGCAAAAATGAGAAGAGAAGCCAATATTTCCTCGGAGAAAACTTGGTGTGCCGTTTGTAGTACTTCTTGTAATGAAAGTAAGTCTACAACAATATGTAGGGAAAAGTCATTTAGCGTTCTTTTTAACCAAAGCTTCCCGCTAATTTCCGAGGTGAGAAGAATCTGTTTTCCACATCCAGCTCACTTCGTCGCTGAGTTGCCAACTCAAAAAATATTTCAGCACTAATTTGACTGCCAAAAAGCTCTAAAAAAGCACTAAATTTTATAAAATACCAGAAATGGCCAAAAACCACCAAAAAGACTCTAAAAATGATTAAAAAATGGCCAGAAACGGCCAAAATTTAGTGCTTTTTGCACTGCCAAAACAAGAAATGTGCTAAATCTAGCACGAAACAGGCTAAATTGGCAACACTGCTCCCACTACCCTGTCTTTCGTTTCCTTTGTTCTCTTTGCGCCAATTTCAAAATCCTGTGTCCAACGAGATTTTGTTTACTCTCGTTTTCCGTGTACCGATGAACGGGACATAACTCTGACAGCAAAGAACCAGAGTTATGTCCCTTCCACTACACTACAGCTTCTTTAGAGTTTTGAATAAGACGTCTGCTTTTGAAATAATCAAAATTTGAAATCAAAATTATCTCACAAAGTGACCAAATTATTGTTTGGCTACCTGAAGTGTAGTTTCAGTAGTTTTACAGTTCATCTAGTCCAGTGATTCCCAACCTTTTCAAGTCATTCCCCACTTTTGTCAATAAGATTACTAGTATTCCCCCCCCCCCCTTCAATTTATTAAGTTGCCACAAAGAATAATTTTAAATAATAAGTTTATTTTACGTATAATTAGACAGCTTCATACTAAGAATTAGTTTAATGTTATAATTGTACAGCTGCTGCTGCTGCTGCTGCTGCTGTGTATTTGTTTCTCAAAGAAAACAAGCGAAAATAATTAGAACACCTCATTTGAAATTCCAATTTATTACAAAAGAAATTCTGCTAACGTAACTGATATACACATCAATGTGATCTCTGTTCTTGTTCTTTTGCAACTAGTTCTTCAATTTGTGGGTCTATTAGAGAGAGAGAGCACATCTTAAATCATTCTCAACTTGGAGCTTATTTCAAGCATTTGACTTGATAGATAGAAGTGCAGAAAACCCTATCTCTAGACTGGACTGTTATTTTTACCTAATAGCCTTATTCCCCCCTTGTACTACCCAAATTCTCACCCGGGGGGGAGGGGGTTCCTCCCTGGTTGGGAACCACTAGTCCTCTCCTCCTCCTTTTGCCCTTATGCTGATTACAGCTTCAGCTGTCCTTGCTTGGTCTGCAAGTATCACATTACAACTCAGCCTATTCGATGTGTGAAACAGTCTTAGAGGCGACAAACACCTGAAGTGGTGTCACTCACTTCGCCCTGTGCTATTTTACCAATAACATGGGGGAGAGATGGATTAATGCCTTTCCTAAGGGCATTAGAGCGAAGTGAACACGAACTGTCTCAGCCGAGATTTGAACTCAGATCACTGAGTCCATTCTCCGAAACGTTACCCACCATCCCCTATCACCTATCTGCTGGGAAGTTAGAAACCGTCAAAATGGGTTTCTTCAGTTTTCAAGTTGGTCTGGCTATGTATGTATTACATGTACAGGCCATACCAATTGAGCTATAGGGCTGTAAATTTCGACATTTACTCATTATTATGTCTATAAAAAACTTTTTTTCTTTTTTTTTTTAAATTCCCCACAAATTGGTTTTTAGTGGGGAGTTTAATTTACAATGTAGGTTTATGCTAAATTGATCCCTTAATTTGTGTCCGCTTGTTTTTTTGTTGAAAATTCAGTCTTTTTTAATGATCACTTCCTAACAAATGGTGAGAGAAGTAACTTATTCATTGATCACCACTTTTTCCAATTTTTTAATTGATCACCCCCAACACGACAGTGATTAACCTGACCTGTTTCAATTCCTTTTTATAATTTTTCAAATTCTTTTCGTTTTTCTTTTCATTCAGGAAGCGATGAAGATGATGGGTATGAGTAATTGGGTTCATTGGCTGGCATGGTTCATCAAGTATTTTTGTTTCATGTTAATCTCCACCTGCCTCATGACCCTGCTGTTGTGTGTATCCGTTGGACCTAAGGGCAGTGTCATTGCCTTCACCAACCCAGGAATCCTTCTGCTTTTCTTCATGGTTTATTCTCTGGCAACAATTTCTCTCTGTTTCATGTTTAGCACCATTTTCTCAAGAGGTAAGTTTAATACAACTAATAATATTAGTGCTCATGGGCTGGTCACAAGAAGTCGTAAAAATCTTTGAAATTTGATTAAAAAAGAAAATCACTGTAAGATTAAAAATCTATAACAAATTGTCCTAAAATTTAGCTATAAAAGAATTTATCATTTTAATTTCTGTAGTATAACATTATTTTAAAAATTTATAAGAAAAATTATCATAAGTGATTGTTGTCTTGTTTATGAATGAATGAATGAATGTAATAGTAGTATCAATAGAATTAGGTAGGCATAGAAGAGAGGATTTTGTTACTCGCCCAAGTCCATACGTATCAGTATAAAACAAAGGGGGAAAGAGTGGTTGTTTATTTCAAAGGACATTAAGAAGAATAAGGACTCGCATTGTGACTATCTGTATTTTCTATTGCCCAACTCACTGATTCCCTCCCCCTCTAATTTTTCTTCTCTCTCTTTTCAGCCAATTCTGGTGCGGCTGCGGGTGGCGCCATTTTCTTCTTAATGTACATTCCGTACATGTTTATCAGTCTTCGTTATGATAGTCTCAGCTTAAAGACTAAGATAGCCACGTGTATTCTGTCCAATGTTGCCCTTTCATATGGTGGACAAGTTCTGGGAATGCTTGAAGGACAAGGTAAGTTCTGCTTCTTTTCACAACCTCCTAAGTCTAGAGTCACAGATATTTAATATTGTCAAACTCCAGTACAAAGTCTGGAGTTGACTTTGTTTTCCTACTGTAACAAGAACAACAAGAACAAGAACAATCCTCACCAAAATTAGGGGTGTAAACCAATATGTAAAATTCACATTCCCCTACTGTGATTTGAACTCATGACCAACTGATTGCCAGGAGGCTGTCTTACTGACTGAGCTACATTAACAAGTCTTAGATATTAACCAAAATTTATCATACAGATATGCACAGGCTTATTTCATTCTAATAAATAAATACATTTATACAAAAAAAATATATTTTTATAATTTTTTAAATTTATTATATACAATAGAAAAGTTGCACAGAACTGATCTTCAGTTGGAATAGGAGTGGAGTTTGACCCAGCAGCAGCAGCAGCCAGACTTTTTATCTTTCACAACTTCTTATCTCCTTGAATCTGATAAAAATCAAGTCTCGGTAAACATATTACTAAAAAGGAGGGGTTCACCAATGGTAAAAGGTTGGGAAACAATGGTGTAGAAAATGGAAACAGAAGACTAAGCTGAAATTCCAGTCTTGTGTTTATTTAACACTGATGCCTTTGGGAGAGGCATGAATCCACTTCCCCCTATGCTCTGTCACATTGTCAGAAGTCTTGACAAAGGTCTAATCACTGGCATGCCACTTCCATAAGAGGCAATGATGGATTAGCTTGAGACAGACAAATCTCACATCAATTTCATCTTTTTACTTAATAAACTTTGGTATGGTAAAAAAGGTGAAGCATCCTGTCTCTTAAGAGTCCGGTGATGAAGATTTCTGTTGCATACGTCAGCTTAGTGATCCTTGCAAGTCTCAAGTCTGGTCGAGACCAGGACTTTATTCCTACAAGTTTTATGACCACCCTCTTGGCAGGATGCAAGTCCACCCAAAGGATACCTCCACCCTAATCACACAGCTTAGAGTGTATTCGATTAGCTGCTGAGTGCACAGGGAAATGGGTCCTAATGAAGAGTTTTCCACACTCTTCGCTCATAACGGGAATTGAACCTGGGACCTTCTGCATGTGAGGTAGACATGCTAACCGTTACACTATCCGAGTAAAGTTTGTTTGAAAAAAAAAAGTGGGTCTCAGTAAAGAGAGAAGCCCCCACCCCCTTCTGTTTCGATAGACCATGGAAGTGATCTCTCCAGGGCGCAAGCCTGGGTGAAGTGTATGGAGATCCTGGAATGCCTAGTTGACAGAATCCTCCTCTCAGCCTCACTGATGTAGTCCAGAGGAAAACAGAGAGCGATACATCTGGCATCAGCTTGGATGCAGGAGCTGCCGAAAGGATGCCAAAGTTGGCATCCAACCATCTTAACCCTTTATAGGGCAACCCTAAAAATATTTTAGATATCAAAACAACAAGTGACCAAAAATGGAAAATTTTTAAAAAATCTTTAGACACAATTTAAGTGATCATATATAGTCACTTGCCCCTTAAAGGGTTAAGTCGGCACCACTCCCTGGTTTGAAATCAGAGTTGTCCTTCTCCTAGACTGGTTGCCTTCAAGGATAAATAGCCTGGTTTGCCCTGCTATTTTACCAATAGCGGGGGGTGGAAGAGATGGATTCATGCCTTTCCCAAGGGCATTAGTGTGAAGTGAACGTAAACAGCCTCAGATAGTTTGCGGATTCCATTGTCTGCACTGTTAACCACTACCTCCAGTCTCAGTAAACATTATGTAGTTTCCGGTTCGCTCCTTATGCTCCTCAGACTGACAACAACATTGTACGAGTCCCAAACCTGTAGAGATTCCAACAACACCAGAACACAATCTGCACGGAACAAGCGAAACAACAACTCTGTAACTTGTTTCAAACCAATCACTCGCCTACTGTAGCCAGCAGAGAATCCTTCCTCCCTTGTTTCTCTCACAATGGCTTCTTTATCACGACGGGAAGCACCCGGATGCTACGCCAGCCAATCACAACATACAAGCATCACAGAGACGAGTATGACACACCCGGATGTAATCTTTACATCACATTACATTTCGCTTATGCAAATGTGTTCACTTTTCTCTTTCACAGATTATTAATAAAAACTTGAGAAACACTGACTATTGCTAGTTGTAGTTAGATCCTCATTGGGGAATACTCACTTGTGGTTTTGTGCCAGACTAAGCTAAATTTAATACCTTGATACTTGTTAGAAACCTTCAACCAAAACTGTCAACATAGGTTTCTTCAGTTTTCAAGTTGGTCTGGCTGGTTATGTATGTATCGTGTATACAAGGCGCACCAATGGAGCTAGAGGGCTGAAAATTTCAACATTTACTTATTTCAACAGTCTTTTGTTTTTTGAAAATCCCCTGCCCCAAACAGGTTTTTAGTGAGGGGTTCGGTTTGCAATGTAAATTTATGCTAAATCGGTCCCTTAGTTTGTTTCAGGCAGTGTTCATGTTTGTTCTATCAAAATTACGATTTTTTTTTATTGATCATCGCCCAACAAAAGTAAATTATTCATTGATCCCTCCTTTTTCCAATTTTTTAACTGATCACCCCAACACATGTGGCAGTTTCTATTTAGTGACTACCCAGACCTGTATATAAACTTTTTATTTTTTTCAGCTGTTGGGCTTCAGTGGCATAACTTTGCACACGGTTCATCAATTGACGACCCATTTGCAATGATGCACATCATATTGATGCTACTATTTGATGCAGTTCTTTATGCAATCTTTACATGGTACATCGAGGTTGTCTTTCCTGGACAATATGGCATTCCTTTGCCCTGGTACTTCCCATTTACCGTAAGTCACAACAAATATTCAGATATCCTTTCTTTTCTATCATAAATTCTTATTATACAGTCCTTAAACAAACCTGTAAAAACCCTGATCTCTGTCCATTGGCTAACATTGGGGATCAGTCTCAAATTAAATTCTGTGGTTGATAATTGAGAAAACCCTATCTGTATGCACCGCGATTACTCGACAACTGATCATTGTACAAAGTTGAAATTTGCCAGATATAATAATCAGCACACCAGGCATTGCAGTGTTTGAAGTTGTTTGGATCAGCGGTTCTTGAGAAATCAAATGCACCATAATTACTCGATAACTGGCCATTGTTAGAAGTTAACATTCGCCAAGTATACTATTCAGCACCCAAGGCAGTGCTGTGTCGAGTTTGAAGATTTTTAGATCAGCGGTTCTCAAGAAATCTGATAAAAATGAATAAATAATTAC
>VCCN01003440.1:1599541-1609566 GCA_006491835.1 Architeuthis dux | reverse complement strand
TCTTTCAGAAAAATAAAGAACAGCAATTTTTGTCAACCATGTATTTTATATAAATAAGTCACCTTTTAGATGACCAGGCACAAAATTCCTCAAGAGATTACTCACCTCCTTTCGTAGGTAGACCCTTAAACATTAAATATGCTGCCTACCCAAATATGGGTGAGGATTAGGATTAGGATCTGATCAAAGTATTCAGTCTCAAGACAGCTGTCTTCCCAGTGATGTCACCAAATACAGAGATTTGGGTTGAACATTTTACCAAAGGTGCAATATATTCCAGTGAGGTCTTTAGTAAGTTCTCAGAATCATTCACCGGGAAGAGGGTTAAGCTCTGAGAACAGTTAGTCTACTAGAATCGATTTCCTTAGAGGAAACCCAACATACCAAGACATTCAGTTTACTATAACTAGCCTTAATCCAACAAGGACATACAGTTGCTGGAACTCAGAAAAATCATCATTTTGTTCACATAAATGGAGAATAGATTCAAGTTAGCCGAGTTTCACGAGACAAGTTCTTTCGTAGCAAATGTTGGGATCTACAGAAAGTTAAAAATGCAAGCTGGCCAATATGTGGCATGTTTTTGAGGGTTTCTCATGGATTGGAAACATTTGCAAAATTTGTGAAGAACAAAAAGATGCATATATCACATTTATGCATCATCATGGATGGCCAGTGAAACCGTCACTGACCATCCACACAAGACTGTTGCTGGGTTTCAGAGCAGCATATCCTGATGACTATTTCTGCACCTACACCAACTGCTACAGGCAGACAGTACATAATAAGTGCACAAACCTTATCAACAATAGAAAACTTCTTTGAAAAACTTTAAGGAAATGTACAATACTAGAAAGTAGAAGAAAATGAGTAGAGGGAAGGTGGGGGTGGGGCCCATGTGCTGGAGCCATCAGGTGTGGGGGATGTGGATGTCGATTTCTCTGCAATCAGGTAAATATGCATTTTTGTTATAAATATTATCTTTGATAGTTATAAATAAAGGGAATTGACAGTGGCTTATAAGCCACCATGGACCATGCAGGATTGCACATAAATAAAATTCAAAATTTGTGATGTCATTAAAGAAAACTACAATGCTCTATTAGAACTAGAGATGGAAATGGGTTTAGGTAAGGTTGGAATTTGGGGGCTAGGTATATGTTAAAGTTTCCATTAATAGATATTGAACATACAAAAAACCTGGAAATTGAGATGTAGGTATATGCTGTATCCCCATTTCAACCACAGATTAGAACATGAAAGAACCAAGACACCAACTTAAAAATCTAGACCCAGGTATTTGAAAGATTGCTCTTTGCAGTAGTTCTTGGTAGAAAACTGCAGATTGTTCCACAAGTACATTTTTGCATTTAGAAATGGTGTATTTTTGTCTTTTTTTAATTCGGGCCATTTTTGAGAACTTATATCTCTTTTCTGAGAAAATGATGCTGTCTAGAGCTAGGCTGATAACATTTTCAAAATCTACATATAAAGGTGACCCTGAAAACAAATTTCAGTGCAGTAGAAGCTCCTGTTGTGGAATGGTTGCTAGTTGAAAATGGGAAAAAAGATTTGGTCGTCGTTGCTTCGACCAAAGTAGTCCTTGTTCTTGGATCCATAGTGACTGAACGAGTAAAGATATTGAGCTAAAATTTTACAGGACTTCATTACAATCCCAAATGAACATCTGAGCAAAGTTAGAGCAAAATCTGAGATGGTCGAGTGGGGACCACTGGTCCACTTGACACGGAATGACCCATATATATATATATGTATCCGGACTTTGTCCAGCTATAACCATTCATGAATTTTGCACACACACACATCTCTCAATGAGTAGGGAAAATGTTTTTTTTTTAAAAATATCCCACTTAAATAGGGTTTTGGTGGGGGGTTCAATTTTCAATGTAAGTTTGTCCTAAATTGATCCCTTAGTTGTGACCAGGCAAAATTCATGCTTGTTTTTATTTAAACATCATGAATTTATGGTTCAAACCTTACTGGTAGCATTTTCATCAAGGTTACTTAATGTTACCACCACCACCACTGTTTATTTTACAAGGTAAAAAAGAAGCATATATGGGTGGTGGTGATTCATAATTTCCCTTGGAATGCTAGTTCTTGATTTTTTGGGATGCTATTTTAAAAACGTATTTAAACTTGAAAAAAATTAGTTCTTGAGTTTTTCTTGGCTTTGCTAGAAAGAAAAAAGTTTTTTCTTGGCTTTGCTAGAAAGACAAAAGTTTTTCTTGGCTTTGCTAGAAAGAAAAAGGTTTTTTCTTGGCTTTGCTAGAAAGACAAACGTTTTTTCTTGGCTTTGCTAGAAAGACAAAAGTTTTTTCTTGGCTTTGCTAGAAAGAAAAACACTCAAATTTCAGTCAAGAGAAAGGAAAACAAATTTTCATTAATTATTAATCTTTCTAGCAAAGCCCAGAAAAAACTCAAGAACTAATTTTTTTCAATTTTAATTACGTTTTTAAAATGGGGTTTTGATGTCTGCTAGATTATTTCTCTGATCAGTCGCAAAAATTCATTTTATAATTTAATGTTTTTTATCATCCATCACCTTCCAATGTTGTTATTTAAGATGTAAAATAAAATTATCTGTTTTTTCTGTATTTTAACCTCTAAATGGTAAAAAAAAGTCTGCAAGAATTTTGTTCGCCAAACAGGTTATCTCCGAATCGTCAGCAGGACAAAACTGTTGTCGGCAGACTGTGTGTCTGTGACATGACATTCGTCGAAATAACTGAAAAATTTCTATTTACCACCATCACATTCAGATAGTACACCTGAAGTAGGCTGTAGAATGGATTGGCTGAAACGTTGTGTTAACAACACAAACAACAAGAACGAGTTCAATCGTTAGAAAAAATCTTTGAATGTTAATGACCCATCTCAAAACTATAGACAGTGTTTCTTTTGTTTTTTCTTGGTTTTTTTTTTTTTAGGGGGGGGGGGACTATTTTTTAAAAACTTTTTGTTTCTCTCTTGTTTTTTGAGAAAATAATTTTTCTTGCTATTTTACACTGTCTTTTTCTCCTGTTTTCAGGTACAACAAGAAATTGGCTACTGTCCGCAGTTTGATGCCCTTATAGAGTCAATGACATCCCGTGAAATTCTAACTATGTTTGCACACTTGCGAGGTGTCCACTTACGACAGATAAAACAGACAGTTGATGAACTTCTTCATCAGTTAATGCTAGAAAGATATGCAGACAAAACTGTGGCAACATACAGGTGGGAAAACGTTTATGTATCATCCATATTTATCTTCTTTCTTTTTTCTCCTTCAAGGTTTCATCTGTGTAAAACAAAGGACACGGTTCTTTATTTCAAATCCTTTGTGTCCATCAAGTGAAAAGGTTCCTTATTTCAAATCCTTTGTGTCCATCAAGTGAAAAGGTTCCTTATTTCAAATCCTCTGAGTGAAACAGGGACATGGTTCCTTATTTTGAATTGTCTGGGTAAAAAAATGGACACGGTTTCCCTATTTCAAATCCTGTGTGTTGAACAAGGGACATGGTTTCTTTATTTAAAATTGTCTAGATCAAACAAGGGACAAGGTTTCCTTATTTAAAATCATCTGACCACCTTCATCAATGTGGTTAGTAGTGCTTCAGCCCATACACTTTAAAGAACGTAGCACTTGAAAGACAGATGTCATTTTGAAGCTGGATGTAACGCAAAAGCTTACATAAAGTGAAGAAGTCTAGAACCATTCTGACTGAAGATGATTACTGCACCTTTTGTATTGTATATATAATAAATAAATTAGTAAATATATAAGACATGTCAGTTTAGCTCAGTTGGTAAGAGAGCTAGCTAGCAATTACTTGGTCATGATTTCAAATCACAATTGGGAAATGTTAATTTTATATATCAGTTTGGTTTAACTTGACGTGATAGACAAACAGTGAAGAGTTTACTCCCCTGCATTAGATGAGGATTGTTCTTGTTGTTCTTTTTATGGGGGAGTGGAATAAAGTCAACTCCAATGGACTGTAGTTTGTCAATATCTACGGCAGTGCGCTAGACACCGTTGTATGCCTTGCGGCACTGAACAGAGGACGTGCTTACTTTGTTGCACTATATGTTCCCTTTCCAATGTAGCAGTAAATGTGATAATAATGTAAACAATATCTTTTTTTATCTCTTTTTTCTTTTCTTCTCCAGTGGAGGAAATAAAAGAAAGTTAAGTACTGCCGTGGCTTTAGTGGGGAACCCACCCCTGGTTCTTTTGGATGAACCAACTACAGGTATGGACCCTGGCACAAGGCGAAAACTCTGGAATACACTGATTGGTGTTCGTGATAGTGGACGGACACTTATCCTTACATCGCACAGGTAAGCACAACTGAAGTAAATGTATTCACGGTGAAAGTTTTTTACTATCCTGTGTCCTGAAAACATACGGGTTTCATGCACCGTAGCTGAGACTTAAAATTTGCCTTACCGGTTATATTCTAACAACTATTTTGATGCATTGGAATTTGCATGGGTCCTTCTAGCAATGGATAGGCCACTATTTAAAACGGTAAAGATTAGGATTTCTTTTTTTCTCTATTATTAAAATCTATGAATTACTTTGTATTCTATTCCTAAATGGCAAAGTTGCCCTGTGGAATTTGCATGGGTCCTGCTAACTAGGTGTCACAATTTGTTTACCACTCTAGGGGTTACAATTTAAACCTGATGTTTAGGTTGATCACCCTGTTTTCCAATGTTTTAATTGAATGCCCCTAACACGGCATGCTACCAAAAGATGTTGGTCATGTGATGGTTTCTATTCTATTTATGTACTGTTATCATTTAAAAATCACCAGGGGGGGATAATAATACACGTTTCATAACCCATGATTTCAAACTCTGTATGAATATGAAGGCCTTGAACTCAAATGTTTCTTTTGTTTCCTTCCAGCATGGACGAATGTGAAGCTCTGTGCACGCGGATAGCTATCATGGTCAACGGACAATTCCGTTGTCTTGGAAGCCCTCAGCATCTTAAAAGCAAATTTGGGCATGGCTATACACTGGTTGCCAAAATGCGTTTTCCCGAAAACTCCAATACTAAACTGGATATTAACCCTTTGATGCAGTTTATTGAACAGAAATTTCCCGGTTGTGTACTTAAAGACGTACACGAAGGTGTCGTCCATTATCAAATCAGGAAAGATACGTCGATATCTTGGGCGGATCTTTTTGGAACATTAGAGCGACTCAAAGAGACTCATAACCTTGAGACGTATTCACTTGGACAGACATCACTTGAGCAAGTGTTTATAAATTTTGCTCGTTCGCAACGAGCAGTGAAAAAGTCGGAATCAAAATCTTGGAAAAACTGCTGCCGTTGTAAATAACTTCTGGAAATTTCTAGAAACTTCTGAAAACCTATTGTCTATGATTTTATGAACTGTCACTACCATTCAAAGAGTTTTTTGGACAATTGAACTGATTCTTCTTGTGATTTCTGTTGTTCATTCCATGGCCTTCTTTGTGTGAATATCCGTAAGGAAAGAGAAGGTCTCTTTTCTCGGTTTGCTACCATTTTTTTTTTTACTTGACAATACTGAAACATTCAAAAAGTTTTTCTGACAATCGAACTCATTTTTCTTGTTATTTTTGTTTTTCCCACAACATTTTGGCCGATCCATTCTACGGCCTTCTACTATCTGTATATAAAGAGAGGGACTCTTTTTCTGGTGGTTAACAGTGGCAAACTGAAATATATTTTTTTGTTTTTTTTTTGAGAAATTTGTCGGCTAAATGGTTAAAAGGGTGTGGAATTCAACTCGGTGTGGCTTTTGCTGCCCAATAGTATGGATGTCCTTGCCTCTAAAAATGGCCAAAATGATCAAAACAGAGCTCAGCTTAATTGGGAAATTGGAATTAGGTTTCTATTGGGAATTAGCTAGTGAGAACTCTGGCTAACACCCAGCAAATAGAAACTCAAAGAAGCGGCATACATCAACATGTCGGCTAATTGTATAAGTCAGACAAGTGTGGTATTCAACCCGATGTGGCTTTCACTGCACAACAGGGACAACGTATGGATTTCTTTGTCTATCCCACGTTATGAGTGTTACTGCTGTAATGTTTTGGATTATTCATGGTTAAAACCAGGGTTGCCAAATTTGTCCGATTTCTGACATTGTGTCCATTTTTAGACCTGATTAAATGTTTTATGAAATGGAAAAAAAATTTTTAGCTATTTATTTTCGTTATTGTGATAATAATCTAGCTACTTCTAGCCACTATTAGCTATCAAATTTATTCTGTCCGATATTTGACCAATTTTGGGCAGGGATGTCCAATTTTGAGAAAACTGATCTGGCAACACTGGTTAAAACGCTATTGGCTTTAACCACAGGTTAATACAGAATGAAATAAGGAATGACAGAGACACACGTGTGTTATGGTTGCTGCCTGATGATCAAGTGGTATTTTCCATTATTAAGCCCAGTTATGAGTGGGGGCAGTTGTTTCCCTTTATCTGCAATTAAATACAGACATTATAGGGCCTTGTGTCACCATTTTGTAGGGACACAAGTCCGTTAAAGTATATGGCAGAATATATCTCTCTGTCTACAATTATAAATTCAGTCTTGTTCAAAGTTCAATAAAATAAATGAATAGACAAATGTATATAACATATATAATTTATTGAATAATTAACTAAAGAACAATAACAATGAATGACTGAATGAATGAATAAAGATTGGGAAAAATAATGCTTCTTACATTAAGAAATGTTCAGTTTGACTGGAACAAAAGCGTCAATAAGTGTGTGTAATGTGTGTATATGCAAGCGTGTGCATAGGTGAGTGAGTGTATGCAAATGTATGCATGGATGTGAGTCAAATCATGGACTTACTTGCTTGCGCACAGGTGAATACATGTGTGTGTGTGAGTCAAGCAGCTGTGCCTCTAAGCCATGACTAACAAAATAAGTCTGTCGTCTGATATATATACAAAATAGACCGGCTCCTGAAAGATGAAATTTTAGGTGCGTTTTCATTGGTCAACAAATAGTTGCTGTTGTTGAATTATGGAAGGTTGAAGGAAAAGTGGAACCGACAAGCGGCTAATGAAAATAAATTCTGTTTGCTACCGTTACTCGGCACTACCAGAAAAAAAGAGTCCCTCTCTTTATATCCGGAAGAGTTTATAACATTCCGTGTCATTGATCTCTCACTTTAAGTCTATAAGATGTAAAGCAAGAACATTTTTTTGTTGGGGATATCAGCGTGTTAGCCAGGAATTTGATTTCCCCCACCTTTTTCTGAAAAAACGGCCAAAAAGACACTAAAAATGGCCAAAACCTCTTTTGAGCTCAGCTTAATTGGGAAAGTGGAATTAGGTTTCTATTGAGAATTAGCTGTTAAACGACTAGTGAGAACACTGGCTAACACCCTGGATATGTTTCATAGGAAAAGAATCACATAGAAGAAGGAAATTAAGAAAGAAAAGAGGTTTTATTTGTATGTATTTTCTTTCTCAGAGATTTTGATGTACATTTTTTTCCTTACATGTACTCGCTTAAAAACCGTCTTTAAATTATGTCAAGTCACTTCCTAGTTATAGAATATATATTATAATTATTTGCTTGTTCCTTTTATTTTCTCATAAAGAACTGTAATTAGCAGTTAATAGAATTTGAATTATCTCCCTTTGAATAACCTTTTTTTTTACTTGAAAACTGATTGGACTGGATATTGCTTTATTCTCCAAGTTAGAGCATTTTAATTTAACAGTATTGAGCTAACAAAAATTGTGCTACAATGTGCCTTTTTTGCTGTGTTACAATAACAAACCCACAACCCTACTTATGAACAGGATAGGTTCCTAGGATTTATTTGTAAGTCCAAACGTTTGGAGGGCTTCGCAGCCTTTTGGCTAAGATCAAAGTGGAGTATCTGTTCTTCGAAACTGCCATTGCCTCGAAGTTCAGAGAACAACAGCCCTTCGGTGTCCTTGTGGCATGCTCGGGTATCGTCCTGGGAGAAGTTGCACAGGATATCTTGGCCAGCTGGTCGGGAAGCGATCACCATTAGCATGCTCAGGATTCGTCCTGAGAAGCTTTTGGGATATCCCCCCTCCCCCACCCCTTTATCCCGGCCGTCGTGGCATTTGTCTCAGGGATTTGGGATTCTCCCCCCTCAAGTCTCTAGTCATGGGGACATGGGATCTCCCCACCCCCGGCACTAAATGACCCACCAAGGGTCGATGTGCCGTTAAACAAAAAAAGAAAAGAAAAGAAAACGTTTGGAAGTCGTACATTACTCTTGTAAATACTGTACTCAGCATTGTTAAGAAAGGTTTGAACAGTACAACTATACCCCAATAATACTCAATCATATTTTATCATATATATCGATCATATATTTTACCAGCCTTAAGCAGTATTTAACTCTTAATTTCATGAACAGCTTGATACCGCTCCTTGTTGACAATGAGACTCTTTAACTTTAATCAGTAGCATACCTGTCAAGTCTCGCGCATTTTGCGTGAGACTCACACATTTTGATACTTTCTCACGATCTCACGCATTAATGGAAAATTCTCACACATTTTATAAAAAGTGTAAAATTCTCACACATTTTATAAAAAATGTAAAATTCTCACGCATTTTATGAAAGGTGTGAATTTTTATAAAAGTGTGAATCTTTTGGTTAGTGATTTTAACCAATTCAACGTGCCCGGAATGCCTGGATGTTACGCCTAACATATGTGTGAATGGAATAAATAGACCCTTTCAGCGTGCTGCAGATAGGGGGCCCGCAGCAAATCACAGTCCCGCGGGCCCCCTACCTGCTGCATGCCGAAAGGGTCTATTCATTCCATTCGCACACATGCTAGGAGTAACATCGCAAATTCAACAATGAGTATCAAAGGTTTTTACACTGCCTGTCCGCCAAAGAAAATGAGATTGAATAAATCTATGACTTAGAATTCTCACTCATTTTCAACATTGAAACTTGACAGGTATGCAGTAGTTATACCCCTTGATATTACCATTTAAATCTTCTTATATATATTTAAGAGTTCATGTATAAATAAGAATAACAATGATAATAAAATAATAATGATATTCTTCAAAGAGTTCTGGTCTTCTGCTAAGGCACGTGGCGCTAATGCTGGATCTCCATCCACACACTCATAAGCTTTTCCATTTCTTCCATCACTCCATTTCATCCTAATTATCGTGGAATGTATTTATGCAGAACCTTTCACGTGTTGCTTAATTCGCTCTTTTTCCTTGAAAATCTTTGCCACAGTAGAACGATTCACGACTCAACAAGATGGATTATCTCATCTGGTAGCTACTTACCGGAGCTGGTGAAATATCACTAGGTGTTGATGTATATCGCGAAATAATATATTATTGTGTCTGTATTTATTCTCATATACATGACACATTAATCAAAATATACAGTTATTTCAGAGACCGTCCATGATACTGTCTTTTATTATTATTTATTCTGGAAATTGAACATTATTAAATTTATTACGAAAAATATTTGAAAAAGAATGCTATACAGGTATACCTTGATTAGTGCAGTTAATTCGTTCTAAAATGTTCTGTACTGTTCAAAACTGCACTATTCAAGGTCTTATTATAATTTAATGTGTTTTTGTTTTCAGCTTATACTTAGTTACATTAATTTGTACAGCAATACCTTAACCGTACTACATCAAAACCCGCATATAAATGAATAACCTACCCAGCAATAAACCAGTGTTGTGAGTAGCAGTGATTATGAAAAATTATTCCTGAAGGAAGATATGATTTTTTTTAAAAATAATGATACAGTAATAAGCTGCTTAACGCAACACTGTAGAGGTGATTAATTAAGCAATTAAAATGTTGTTATAAATATCTGGATATCGGATAGAAATTTGCATCCAATTATACCAAAATAACAGTTGCTACCTCTGTCCCATAATAGTTATCAAATTTAGTGTATGAAATATACATGCAAATGTAAAAATTATGGGACAGAGCAAAATTTTGTACCAGCCTT